>JAXRKO010001224.1:0-20170 GCA_037039905.1 Formica aserva
CCTTAGTTACGTGCCTGTAAGTGAGATTTGCCGAAAATTTTCATAACACATCAAGGAAATTGAGGAACAACGCTTCTCGGCACACAGAGCTAAGATCGCTATGTACGCAAGTTTCCTTCGTTCGGAACGACTTAGTTACGTGCCTGTAAGTGAGATTTGCCGAAAATTTTCATAACACATCAAGGAAATTGAGGAACAACGCTTCTCGGCACACAGAGCTAAGATCGCTATGTACGCAAGTTTCCTTCGTTCGGAACGACTTAGTTACGTGCCTGTAAGTGAGATTTGCCGAAAATTTTCATAACACATCAAGGAAATTGAGGAACAACGCTTCTCGGCACACAGAGCTAAGATCGCTATGTACGCAAGTTTCCTTCGTTCGGAACGACTTAGTTACGTGCCTGTAAGCGAGATTTGCCGAAAATTTTCATAACACATCAAGGAAATTGAGGAACAACGCTTCTCGGCACACAGAGCTAAGATCGCTATGTACGCAAGTTTCCTTCGTTCGGAACGACTTAGTTACGTACCTGTAAGTGAGATATACCGAAAGTTTTCATAACACATCAAGGAAATTGAGGAACAACGCTTCTCGGCACACAGAGCTAAGATCGCTATGTACGCAAGTTTCCTTCGTTCGGAACGACTTAGTTACGTGCCTGTAAGCGAGATTTGCCGAAAATTTTCATAACACATCAAGGAAATTGAGGAACAACGCTTCTCGGCACACAGAGCTAAGATCGCTATGTACGCAAGTTTCCTTCGTTCGGAACGACTTAGTTACGTGCCTGTAAGTGAGATTTGCCGAAAATTTTCATAACACATCAAGGAAATTGAGGAACAACGCTTCTCGGCACACAGAGCTAAGATCGCTATGTACGCAAGTTTCCTTCGTTCGGAACGACTTAGTTACGTGCCTGTAAGCGAGATTTGCCGAAAATTTTCATAACACATCAAGGAAATTGAGGAACAACGCTTCTCGGCACACAGAGCTAAGATCGCTATGTACGCAAGTTTCCTTCGTTCGGAACGACTTAGTTACGTGCCTGTAAGCGAGATTTGCCGAAAATTTTCATAACACATCAAGGAAATTGAGGAACAACGCTTCTCGGCACACAGAGCTAAGATCGCTATGTACGCAAGTTTCCTTCGTTCGGAACGACTTAGTTACGTGCCTGTAAGTGAGATTTGCCGAAAATTTTCATAACACATCAAGGAAATTGAGGAACAACGCTTCTCGGCACACAGAGCTAAGATCGCTATGTACGCAAGTTTCCTTCGTTCGGAACGACTTAGTTACGTGCCTGTAAGCGAGATTTGCCGAAAATTTTCATAACACATCAAGGAAATTGAGGAACAACGCTTCTCGGCACACAGAGCTAAGATCGCTATGTACGCAAGTTTCCTTCGTTCGGAACGACTTAGTTACGTGCCTGTAAGCGAGATTTGCCGAAAATTTTCATAACACATCAAGGAAATTGAGGAACAACGCTTCTCGGCACACAGAGCTAAGATCGCTATGTACGCAAGTTTCCTTCGTTCGGAACGACTTAGTTACGTGCCTGTAAGCGAGATTTGCCGAAAATTTTCATAACACATCAAGGAAATTGAGGAACAACGCTTCTCGGCACACAGAGCTAAGATCGCTATGTACGCAAGTTTCCTTCGTTCGGAACGACTTAGTTACGTGCCTGTAAGTGAGATTTGCCGAAAATTTTCATAACACATCAAGGAAATTGAGGAACAACGCTTCTCGGCACACAGAGCTAAGATCGCTATGTACGCAAGTTTCCTTCGTTCGGAACGACTTAGTTACGTGCCTGTAAGCGAGATTTGCCGAAAATTTTCATAACACATCAAGGAAATTGAGGAACAACGCTTCTCGGCACACAGAGCTAAGATCGCTATGTACGCAAGTTTCCTTCGTTCGGAACGACTTAGTTACGTGCCTGTAAGTGAGATTTGCCGAAAATTTTCATAACACATCAAGGAAATTGAGGAACAACGCTTCTCGGCACACAGAGCTAAGATCGCTATGTACGCAAGTTTCCTTCGTTCGGAACGACTTAGTTACGTGCCTGTAAGTGAGATTTGCCGAAAATTTTCATAACACATCAAGGAAATTGAGGAACAACGCTTCTCGGCACACAGAGCTAAGATCGCTATGTACGCAAGTTTCCTTCGTTCGGAACGACTTAGTTACGTGCCTGTAAGTGAGATTTGCCGAAAATTTTCATAACACATCAAGGAAATTGAGGAACAACGCTTCTCGGCACACAGAGCTAAGATCGCTATGTACGCAAGTTTCCTTCGTTCGGAACGACTTAGTTACGTGCCTGTAAGCGAGATTTGCCGAAAATTTTCATAACACATCAAGGAAATTGAGGAACAACGCTTCTCGGCACACAGAGCTAAGATCGCTATGTACGCAAGTTTCCTTCGTTCGGAACGACTTAGTTACGTGCCTGTAAGTGAGATTTACCGAAAATTTTCATAACACATCAAGGAAATTGAGGAACAACGCTTCTCGGCACACAGAGCTAAGATCGCTATGTACGCAAGTTTCCTTCGTTCGGAACGACTTAGTTACGTGCCTGTAAGCGAGATTTGCCGAAAATTTTCATAACACATCAAGGAAATTGAGGAACAACGCTTCTCGGCACACAGAGCTAAGATCGCTATGTACGCAAGTTTCCTTCGTTCGGAACGACTTAGTTACGTGCCTGTAAGTGAGATTTGCCGAAAATTTTCATAACACATCAAGGAAATTGAGGAACAACGCTTCTCGGCACACAGAGCTAAGATCGCTATGTACGCAAGTTTCCTTCGTTCGGAACGACTTAGTTACGTGCCTGTAAGTGAGATTTGCCGAAAATTTTCATAACACATCAAGGAAATTGAGGAACAACGCTTCTCGGCACACAGAGCTAAGATCGCTATGTACGCAAGTTTCCTTCGTTCGGAACGACTTAGTTACGTGCCTGTAAGTGAGATTTGCCGAAAATTTTCATAACACATCAAGGAAATTGAGGAACAACGCTTCTCGGCACACAGAGCTAAGATCGCTATGTACGCAAGTTTCCTTCGTTCGGAACGACTTAGTTACGTGCCTGTAAGCGAGATTTGCCGAAAATTTTCATAACACATCAAGGAAATTGAGGAACAACGCTTCTCGGCACACAGAGCTAAGATCGCTATGTACGCAAGTTTCCTTCGTTCGGAACGACTTAGTTACGTGCCTGTAAGCGAGATTTGCCGAAAATTTTCATAACACATCAAGGAAATTGAGGAACAACGCTTCTCGGCACACAGAGCTAAGATCGCTATGTACGCAAGTTTCCTTCGTTCGGAACGACTTAGTTACGTGCCTGTAAGTGAGATTTGCCGAAAATTTTCATAACACATCAAGGAAATTGAGGAACAACGCTTCTCGGCACACAGAGCTAAGATCGCTATGTACGCAAGTTTCCTTCGTTCGGAACGACTTAGTTACGTGCCTGTAAGCGAGATTTGCCGAAAATTTTCATAACACATCAAGGAAATTGAGGAACAACGCTTCTCGGCACACAGAGCTAAGATCGCTATGTACGCAAGTTTCCTTCGTTCGGAACGACTTAGTTACGTGCCTGTAAGCGAGATTTGCCGAAAATTTTCATAACACATCAAGGAAATTGAGGAACAACGCTTCTCGGCACACAGAGCTAAGATCGCTATGTACGCAAGTTTCCTTCGTTCGGAACGACTTAGTTACGTGCCTGTAAGCGAGATTTGCCGAAAATTTTCATAACACATCAAGGAAATTGAGGAACAACGCTTCTCGGCACACAGAGCTAAGATCGCTATGTACGCAAGTTTCCTTCGTTCGGAACGACTTAGTTACGTGCCTGTAAGCGAGATTTGCCGAAAATTTTCATAACACATCAAGGAAATTGAGGAACAACGCTTCTCGGCACACAGAGCTAAGATCGCTATGTACGCAAGTTTCCTTCGTTCGGAACGACTTAGTTACGTGCCTGTAAGTGAGATATGCCGAAAATTTTCATAACACATCAAGGAAATTGAGGAACAACGCTTCTCGGCACACAGAGCTAAGATCGCTATGTACGCAAGTTTCCTTCGTTCGGAACGACTTAGTTACGTGCCTGTAAGCGAGATTTGCCGAAAATTTTCATAACACATCAAGGAAATTGAGGAACAACGCTTCTCGGCACACAGAGCTAAGATCGCTATGTACGCAAGTTTCCTTCGTTCGGAACGACTTAGTTACGTGCCTGTAAGTGAGATTTGCCGAAAATTTTCATAACACATCAAGGAAATTGAGGAACAACGCTTCTCGGCACACAGAGCTAAGATCGCTATGTACGCAAGTTTCCTTCGTTCGGAACGACTTAGTTACGTGCCTGTAAGTGAGATTTGCCGAAAATTTTCATAACACATCAAGGAAATTGAGGAACAACGCTTCTCGGCACACAGAGCTAAGATCGCTATGTACGCAAGTTTCCTTCGTTCGGAACGACTTAGTTACGTGCCTGTAAGCGAGATTTGCCGAAAATTTTCATAACACATCAAGGAAATTGAGGAACAACGCTTCTCGGCACACAGAGCTAAGATCGCTATGTACGCAAGTTTCCTTCGTTCGGAACGACTTAGTTACGTGCCTGTAAGTGAGATTTGCCGAAAATTTTCATAACACATCAAGGAAATTGAGGAACAACGCTTCTCGGCACACAGAGCTAAGATCGCTATGTACGCAAGTTTCCTTCGTTCGGAACGACTTAGTTACGTGCCTGTAAGCGAGATTTGCCGAAAATTTTCATAACACATCAAGGAAATTGAGGAACAACGCTTCTCGGCACACAGAGCTAAGATCGCTATGTACGCAAGTTTCCTTCGTTCGGAACGACTTAGTTACGTGCCTGTAAGCGAGATTTGCCGAAAATTTTCATAACACATCAAGGAAATTGAGGAACAACGCTTCTCGGCACACAGAGCTAAGATCGCTATGTACGCAAGTTTCCTTCGTTCGGAACGACTTAGTTACGTGCCTGTAAGTGAGATTTGCCGAAAATTTTCATAACACATCAAGGAAATTGAGGAACAACGCTTCTCGGCACACAGAGCTAAGATCGCTATGTACGCAAGTTTCCTTCGTTCGGAACGACTTAGTTACGTGCCTGTAAGCGAGATTTGCCGAAAATTTTCATAACACATCAAGGAAATTGAGGAACAACGCTTCTCGGCACACAGAGCTAAGATCGCTATGTACGCAAGTTTCCTTCGTTCGGAACGACTTAGTTACGTGCCTGTAAGCGAGATTTGCCGAAAATTTTCATAACACATCAAGGAAATTGAGGAACAACGCTTCTCGGCACACAGAGCTAAGATCGCTATGTACGCAAGTTTCCTTCGTTCGGAACGACTTAGTTACGTGCCTGTAAGCGAGATTTGCCGAAAATTTTCATAACACATCAAGGAAATTGAGGAACAACGCTTCTCGGCACACAGAGCTAAGATCGCTATGTACGCAAGTTTCCTTCGTTCGGAACGACTTAGTTACGTGCCTGTAAGCGAGATTTGCCGAAAATTTTCATAACACATCAAGGAAATTGAGGAACAACGCTTCTCGGCACACAGAGCTAAGATCGCTATGTACGCAAGTTTCCTTCGTTCGGAACGACTTAGTTACGTGCCTGTAAGTGAGATTTGCCGAAAATTTTCATAACACATCAAGGAAATTGAGGAACAACGCTTCTCGGCACACAGAGCTAAGATCGCTATGTACGCAAGTTTCCTTCGTTCGGAACGACTTAGTTACGTGCCTGTAAGCGAGATTTGCCGAAAATTTTCATAACACATCAAGGAAATTGAGGAACAACGCTTCTCGGCACACAGAGCTAAGATCGCTATGTACGCAAGTTTCCTTCGTTCGGAACGACTTAGTTACGTGCCTGTAAGTGAGATATGCCGAAAGTTTTCATAACACATCAAGGAAATTGAGGAACAACGCTTCTCGGCACACAGAGCTAAGATCGCTATGTACGCAAGTTTCCTTCGTTCGGAACGACTTAGTTACGTGCCTGTAAGCGAGATTTGCCGAAAATTTTCATAACACATCAAGGAAATTGAGGAACAACGCTTCTCGGCACACAGAGCTAAGATCGCTATGTACGCAAGTTTCCTTCGTTCGGAACGACTTAGTTACGTGCCTGTAAGCGAGATTTGCCGAAAATTTTCATAACACATCAAGGAAATTGAGGAACAACGCTTCTCGGCACACAGAGCTAAGATCGCTATGTACGCAAGTTTCCTTCGTTCGGAACGACTTAGTTACGTGCCTGTAAGTGAGATTTGCCGAAAATTTTCATAACACATCAAGGAAATTGAGGAACAACGCTTCTCGGCACACAGAGCTAAGATCGCTATGTACGCAAGTTTCCTTCGTTCGGAACGACTTAGTTACGTGCCTGTAAGCGAGATTTGCCGAAAATTTTCATAACACATCAAGGAAATTGAGGAACAACGCTTCTCGGCACACAGAGCTAAGATCGCTATGTACGCAAGTTTCCTTCGTTCGGAACGACTTAGTTACGTGCCTGTAAGCGAGATTTGCCGAAAATTTTCATAACACATCAAGGAAATTGAGGAACAACGCTTCTCGGCACACAGAGCTAAGATCGCTATGTACGCAAGTTTCCTTCGTTCGGAACGACTTAGTTACGTACCTGTAAGTGAGATTTGCCGAAAGTTTTCATAACACATCAAGGAAATTGAGGAACAACGCTTCTCGGCACACAGAGCTAAGATCGCTATGTACGCAAGTTTCCTTCGTTCGGAACGACTTAGTTACGTGCCTGTAAGCGAGATTTGCCGAAAATTTTCATAACACATCAAGGAAATTGAGGAACAACGCTTCTCGGCACACAGAGCTAAGATCGCTATGTACGCAAGTTTCCTTCGTTCGGAACGACTTAGTTACGTGCCTGTAAGTGAGATTTGCCGAAAATTTTCATAACACATCAAGGAAATTGAGGAACAACGCTTCTCGGCACACAGAGCTAAGATCGCTATGTACGCAAGTTTCCTTCGTTCGGAACGACTTAGTTACGTGCCTGTAAGCGAGATTTGCCGAAAATTTTCATAACACATCAAGGAAATTGAGGAACAACGCTTCTCGGCACACAGAGCTAAGATCGCTATGTACGCAAGTTTCCTTCGTTCGGAACGACTTAGTTACGTGCCTGTAAGCGAGATTTGCCGAAAATTTTCATAACACATCAAGGAAATTGAGGAACAACGCTTCTCGGCACACAGAGCTAAGATCGCTATGTACGCAAGTTTCCTTCGTTCGGAACGACTTAGTTACGTGCCTGTAAGCGAGATTTGCCGAAAATTTTCATAACACATCAAGGAAATTGAGGAACAACGCTTCTCGGCACACAGAGCTAAGATCGCTATGTACGCAAGTTTCCTTCGTTCGGAACGACTTAGTTACGTGCCTGTAAGCGAGATTTGCCGAAAATTTTCATAACACATCAAGGAAATTGAGGAACAACGCTTCTCGGCACACAGAGCTAAGATCGCTATGTACGCAAGTTTCCTTCGTTCGGAACGACTTAGTTACGTGCCTGTAAGTGAGATTTGCCGAAAATTTTCATAACACATCAAGGAAATTGAGGAACAACGCTTCTCGGCACACAGAGCTAAGATCGCTATGTACGCAAGTTTCCTTCGTTCGGAACGACTTAGTTACGTGCCTGTAAGCGAGATTTGCCGAAAATTTTCATAACACATCAAGGAAATTGAGGAACAACGCTTCTCGGCACACAGAGCTAAGATCGCTATGTACGCAAGTTTCCTTCGTTCGGAACGACTTAGTTACGTGCCTGTAAGCGAGATTTGCCGAAAATTTTCATAACACATCAAGGAAATTGAGGAACAACGCTTCTCGGCACACAGAGCTAAGATCGCTATGTACGCAAGTTTCCTTCGTTCGGAACGACTTAGTTACGTGCCTGTAAGCGAGATTTGCCGAAAATTTTCATAACACATCAAGGAAATTGAGGAACAACGCTTCTCGGCACACAGAGCTAAGATCGCTATGTACGCAAGTTTCCTTCGTTCGGAACGACTTAGTTACGTACCTGTAAGTGAGATATGCCGAAAATTTTCATAACACATCAAGGAAATTGAGGAACAACGCTTCTCGGCACACAGAGCTAAGATCGCTATGTACGCAAGTTTCCTTCGTTCGGAACGACTTAGTTACGTGCCTGTAAGCGAGATTTGCCGAAAATTTTCATAACACATCAAGGAAATTGAGGAACAACGCTTCTCGGCACACAGAGCTAAGATCGCTATGTACGCAAGTTTCCTTCGTTCGGAACGACTTAGTTACGTGCCTGTAAGCGAGATTTGCCGAAAATTTTCATAACACATCAAGGAAATTGAGGAACAACGCTTCTCGGCACACAGAGCTAAGATCGCTATGTACGCAAGTTTCCTTCGTTCGGAACGACTTAGTTACGTGCCTGTAAGTGAGATATACCGAAAGTTTTCATAACACATCAAGGAAATTGAGGAACAACGCTTCTCGGCACACAGAGCTAAGATCGCTATGTACGCAAGTTTCCTTCGTTCGGAACGACTTAGTTACGTGCCTGTAAGCGAGATTTGCCGAAAATTTTCATAACACATCAAGGAAATTGAGGAACAACGCTTCTCGGCACACAGAGCTAAGATCGCTATGTACGCAAGTTTCCTTCGTTCGGAACGACTTAGTTACGTACCTGTAAGTGAGATATGCCGAAAATTTTCATAACACATCAAGGAAATTGAGGAACAACGCTTCTCGGCACACAGAGCTAAGATCGCTATGTACGCAAGTTTCCTTCGTTCGGAACGACTTAGTTACGTGCCTGTAAGCGAGATTTGCCGAAAATTTTCATAACACATCAAGGAAATTGAGGAACAACGCTTCTCGGCACACAGAGCTAAGATCGCTATGTACGCAAGTTTCCTTCGTTCGGAACGACTTAGTTACGTGCCTGTAAGCGAGATTTGCCGAAAATTTTCATAACACATCAAGGAAATTGAGGAACAACGCTTCTCGGCACACAGAGCTAAGATCGCTATGTACGCAAGTTTCCTTCGTTCGGAACGACTTAGTTACGTGCCTGTAAGCGAGATTTGCCGAAAATTTTCATAACACATCAAGGAAATTGAGGAACAACGCTTCTCGGCACACAGAGCTAAGATCGCTATGTACGCAAGTTTCCTTCGTTCGGAACGACTTAGTTACGTACCTGTAAGTGAGATATGCCGAAAGTTTTCATAACACATCAAGGAAATTGAGGAACAACGCTTCTCGGCACACAGAGCTAAGATCGCTATGTACGCAAGTTTCCTTCGTTCGGAACGACTTAGTTACGTGCCTGTAAGCGAGATTTGCCGAAAATTTTCATAACACATCAAGGAAATTGAGGAACAACGCTTCTCGGCACACAGAGCTAAGATCGCTGTTGTCACGTCCCAGTATTCGAAGTTAATAAAAAAAATTATATTCTTATTTCTCCTGTTAAATAGACCAGAGAGCGTGAACATATGATAATAATAGTGATAATAAATCTGTATGGATTATTTATTTGTTCCTTACTGGTAAGTATTTATTCGTGATTTATTTAAATAGAAAAGTATGATTTTGGCCACTCTGCAGTTCACCGAGTCTGCCAGGGACCAGAAGGCTTCAACTTGTCACTGTGAAATCGGTGTTACCTTAACTTACCAGATTTTTATATCTGAATATATGCTGTATGATGTTCTCCAAGCACGTTGGATTCCTTCCTGTGGATGGTCTTTTCGAAGGTTCCGAGAAATTACTGTGTCTGCTGACTACAGTGGACGACGGCTGATCAAGGATGTAGGAATAGCCGGTCGTTAAATAATTGCGAGGCGTTGCAATATAAAAGTTCACTTTATTTTATATTCAACGTTAAGTTAGTAATATTACAGTCGCTAGACTAGCGGCTGGTAAACTCTTTCTTTACAGAGGAGTATATATAAAAGTCTTAAAGACTGTGCGAATTGGAAGCTTGACGACGCGCACGCCGGATTATTAAATGCTAACGCTTTGTGACAAAGGCTAGAATGCTTCTTAATTGAAAACGAGTTAACTGTAAGAGCGCCGAGTTAATAATGCTGGATGCTGCGCTTGCTCTGAGCTCCTCCGGTCTTCGGGTGTTGGTGGGAAGATGCTGCAGTGGGAGCGCCTACTGTGCGTGGTGGGATAGGGCTTCTATGCCGTTGCATGGTGAACGGGAAGCGTGGTTGCTAAGCAACGCTACGTCACTCGGGGCTTCCCTGTGCGAGAAGGACAGCGAGTGTTTTCGCCGGCCGCATTCCAAGCCCGCTTGCATCAGCTTCTGCAACCGTTGTTCTCCGGGCTTCCTCCTTATCTTATCCGCCCGGCGGATAAGAGTATTGATCGACGGCGGACGTGCATTCCGATGCACGTTCTAAGACTCTTATAAAATACTGCTATGAATAAAATATTATTTCTTATATGCCTAGTTCCTTATTGCTACCTATAATGTTAATATAAAAATGCTACGTTATATAGAATACGTGTACGCGTAGCATAGCATATTTGTATGGGTATAAATGTGTATAAAGATATAATATTCTTAAAGTTAATAATATGTAAAGGTATAAAGCTCTTAATATTAATATTATCTTAAATTTAAATGTGCGAATATAAATGCTCGTTTACTTAATTATTAAAGCATCTTAATATTTATCCCGTTTTACAATAACTATATGGGATACGCAGTTGCTGGTTAATAACATTACATTTGCATTGTTCATTGCTTCATTTCTTTTATATGTATTTTCTTATTAATTCTAGACGTTAGTTTTCACATCAAAGGTATAATTATTAGAATGAATGGTTATATATATATATATATATATATATATATATGTCTTATTAATTTCGTAGTGTCCAGATTAATTGTTTAAGCATATGGTTTCATTGTCTCGAATGCAAGTATAACGTTATTCATTATTAAGTAGTCTTATATGTTACGATTACTTATACGTCACTCGCTAAATCGCTCGAGCGCTGGTTATATACGGGGTGCTCCGCAAGTACGAATATTACATTTTATATTATACTCTCTGTATGAACGAACAATTTTCTTTAAATCCTTATTCCCTTCACCTCTTGTAGGTGCGTTAGCAATAAATTTAATGTTTATTTGAAAAATAGATGTGCGGCTAGGACGTCACACCACCCCCCTTAGTTTAAATTTCGGGTTAAAAGAATTTTATGGCGAAATTTGTTCGTCCAGTCTGGCACGTATGTCTCTAAAGGAATATACAATGGGTATTGTAGGTGGTTCTGCGTTTTCGACAGGTGCGTTTGGTGTCGTGTTTGTGTTGGGTATGTTTATCGCAGTGTGTTCCGGTGGATTTTCCGGTGTTTCGTTGGGTTGTGGTCTATTTGCTAAGTATAGTAGTAAGTGGGTAAAGGAGCTCCAGACAGCTCCGAGTAAATGTAGGCTACAACCATACGCTGCGTGTAACGCGTATCCGTGGATCATTGTGTCGAATACAATTTTAATGATTCTTATAATGATAAAAATGCCGAATACGCCGGCAGTCGCTGCGCCGAATGTAGTAAAACCGTTCCAGATTTTTGATAATGTGTTATTATAGATCTTAGTCAAAGAGTCTTCATCTAACAAGTTTTGTAGCGAAATTGCATCGGACGGTATAGTTTGACCCGTGAATCCTCTAGCGATGGTATGTAATACAGCGCTTTTTTCCGCTGGAAACATAATGTGATCTCTTAAATTATCTAAATCATCTTGAGTATATATTCCACTTGTTGCCAAGGATTTCGGTGCCAAATACTTCCATGTTAATTTAGTTAGTGGTTTTATTGTATGTGGAGGGTTTGCCATTGCAGGTACAGGATTGAATTGTATCCAAGTCTCGTCTATGTTATAGAGGATAGGTAGTAAAGGATTGCAGTCTCTAAGTGTATTTTGTCTCGTCAGAATGCGTGATTTGGGAGTCATGTATAGTGAGGCGTTTCGAAACGTGACTGGTAGTTCTGTGTGACATGTGTTAGTTTTTCTAAGTGTTACGTCTATCGGTATACACTTTATGACATGAATTACTTCTCCTGCAGTTACTGCCATATATCCGGGAGACTTCATGAGCCTGTATGCAAATTCGTCTGGTAAGATAGAGGCAAGCGACAGTGTATTCTGTATCACCTGTTTCTCTAACTCACATTTCTGCAGGATTACATCTTGGTATAAGGAGGTTATTTGGCTCCTTATGTATTTCTCGACGTAAACGAATTTAGAATTTGCGTAAGTAAACATATCAAGGTTCGTGATAGCAGTTTTTGATTGGGTTTTGAAAATGTTTCCTTTTTGTGTTTCGAAGATGAATAATTTAGGATGTTCTGTCCCATATAAGGTGTATCCACAAATGGTGTGTCTGCGTGTCAATGTGAGAGCAAAGGTTGTGTCTTGTGTTTCTAAGGAAAAAATAGTAGTATTGTGCGCATCTTGAAATCCTTGGAATTTAATAGCACTTCCTTCGTATAATATATCGTAATTTTCGAATCCACACGCGGTGGCAGGAATGCTTTCCCAAAATGAATAACCATCGTCTGAGTCTATGCATGTTTCGTCTCCTAAGTCGCAAACGGTACCGGATTTTAAAACTATCTTTCCTGTATTTAATTTAATTGGAACGTATGAATCTTTTAACGATATTTTTACAGTGGCTTGCACGACTACGTCGTCCCAAGTGCCATAGTGATCGGAGTATTGAATTCCGTTGCATTTGCCGTCTACATTTACTTTTCCTGCAAGTGTAACGCTTCGATAGTATGTGTGATTTGATTTTAAACCGTCTATTATTTCGGAGCTTCCTATTCTTAAAAGTCCTTCTTTGTGCATCTGCACACATCTGCTACGAGATGTTTCTTGTAAATAACTAGCGTAACCGTTATGGACTGAGGAAATGTGCGAGTGCATGCCGCAGTGATGTATAATGCGCATGATTTCTATTTTACATTGGATAACTTGTGTTTGTGCATAGTTCGATAATTGCAAAAGTTGTATATACGTATTAGTTGTTGTTGGTGTGTCGATGTCTAAATCGCATTCACCTGATCTTAAAAGTGACACAGTGGTAACGTTGAGGTACGCTCCTCCGCAATCGTACGCTATTATGGCTGATGTGCCAGAGAGCAATGTTGCGGTAACCGACAAGAAGAGTAGAATGTAGAAAACCTTAAAAATAAAAGATATTACAATTAGGTTTACAATAGTGCATAATGTTGCTTGTTCGTGTTGTTTTGTGTTACAAAATGTGTCGAGTGTGAGTATACAAGCATGTGTAGTCAGGATAATAGTGATAATGATGATAATAATGGAAAAGAAACAAAGATATTTAAAGATCTTAATACTACTGGATCCGGGGGTCCAGGCTGCGCTTACAAAATTTCTCTTTTTGCACTTTCTTTCATCCCGGATCTATATAGTATGTGCCTCTGCACAGCTTTAATTTATTTACGTGGACTACGCGTGGTTTTCCGCGAAAGTCTATTCTTGCGTTGTTCATCGGTAAAATTTCTAAAATTTTGTAAGGCCCGGTATATTGGTCGTCTAACTTTCCTTTTGTGGGTTCCTTTAGTAAATAAACTTTATCATTGACTTTAAAGTTTTGGATATTAATTCTTTTGTCGTAATATGTCTTACTTTTCTCTTTTGATTGTATGAGATTTTGTTTCGCTAGACCTTGTGAATTTTTCAAGGTGTCAAAAAGGTTAACGAGATAGTCTTGGTAGGGTTGTTCAGGAATGTCTTCAGGAACTACGGAAGAGGATGGAGTTCTGGGAAGATGTCCGAAGATTAGGGAGTAAGGAGTATAGCCGGTTCCTTCGTGGACCGAAGTGTTGTAAGCGAACATGGCAGGTTTAATATGCTCATCCCATTCGCTATTTCGGCTCGTGTACATCTTTAAGTATTCCGTTAATACGTGATGTGAACGTTCGATCGATCCATTTGATTGCGGGTAGTAGGCAGTTGTACGGCATTGCTTTATTTTGAAATAGCTAGCGATTGCTTTCATTAGAGAAGTGAAAAAGGTCGGAGCTTGGTCTGTTAATAAGGCCCTCGGTGCTCCATATATGCAGATGAAATCTTTTATGAAGGCGTTAGCTATTGTGATGGAATCTGCCGTTTCCATAGGGGTAGCGACTGAGTATTTCGTTAAGAGGTCTTGTATAGTTAAAATGTAAGAGTTATTCCGGTTCGTTACTGGCAATGGTCCTACTACGTCCATGGATACTTTATCAAAGGCGGTTCCTGGAGTGTCAGTGATCATCATGGGTTGTTTCGTTTTTACTCTTGTTAATTTTTTTACTTGGCAATCCCTGCAGTTTTTTATGTAATCCTGTATGTCTTTTTTCATTGTGGGCCAATAGTAGTTTTGCCTAATCCGATGGTAAGTTTTATTTACGCCTTTGTGTCCTCCAATCTTAGTGGCGTGTTTTTCATGGATAATATTTGTTCTTTCTGCTAGACCAGGGCATCTTATCAAGGATTTGCAGACTGTTATGACTATTGACAAGTCTGAAAGAAATCTTTTTAGGTTTTTATATACAAAAATCCATGGAACTGTATCGTATAAATCATGTTGCGCTATACTGATGGTTTTTAAATTTAATTCTATTATGGCGTCCCTCAATGATCTTATTCCGTTTATAATATCGTTTCGTTCTATTTGTATTCTTTCGTTTTGTTTAATAGGGACGTTTATTAAATATTTCCCGCTATTGAGGTTTGTTATCTTTACTCTTGTGAACGTTAAGTCTTTGTACGTGGGGAGTTTATTTTCTGCCAAATAATCTTTCGCGCCTTTATCATAGGGATGTCCTTCGAGTGTAGTAAAAATGATATGGTTATCCTTTCGCGAGAGCAGTGAATCTCGCGTTTCGTTAATTTTAAAATCATTCTCTTCGCCTGAGGAGCGAGGTTGTGGAGATGTAGGTTCATTATTCTCACTTTCATTTTCTGAATCTTCTTCCGGCGTTTCCGGATCGCTTTGGTCGGGTTCTTGCTCTTGTTCATCTAGATCTTCATTTGGGTTCTCGGGGTTGGGGAAGAAGATTTGGGATGAGATTCTTGTGGTTACCGGTGGGGTTAGTAAAGCATTTTCGTTTAAATCTTTGATAGCCGTTTGTTGTTGATAGTCGAGATTTACTGCGTGGTTATTATCATTGGAAGAGAAGGTGATGGACGGTCTAGACTGTTGTGTGGCTGTCTTATATGAGAAGAGGGATTCATTTGAATTATCATCTGGTTCTGTCAGGGGAAGTATGGAAGCGTCAGGAATAGGCGGGTTTCTGGAAAGTGCGTCTGCTACTACATTAGTCTTTCCTGTTTTGTATCGTATTTCATATTCGTACTCTGATAGTTTTAGTCTCCATTTCCATAATCGGGAGCTGGGATCCTTAACCGAATGTAGCCAAACTAGTGGTTTATGATCTGTGAGGATGGTGAATTTCCTGCCGTATAAATAGTGCCGGAAGTATGTTACACAGTAGACTACGGCCAAGCACTCTTTTTCAATAGTGGAATATCTCCCCTCTGCCTCATTCAGAGTCCTGGAAATATATGAAATAGGTAAGTCTTTTCCTATCTGTCCTTGGCTCAGTACGCCCCCTATAGCGTACCCACTAGCGTCTGTAGTTAGTAAGAATGATTCTCTAAAATTTGGGTATTGTAAGACGGGTTCTTTTAATAATTCATGCGTTAATTTGCTAAATGCTGCTTCCTGCGATGGTGTCCATACAAAAGGTTTATCCTTTTTTAACAAGTCCGTGAGAGGTTTCGCAATTTTCGAAAAGTCCCTAATGAATCGTCGGTAGTATCCCACGAGACCCAGAAATTGTTTTATGTTTTTGTAGTTTCTTGGTTTTGGAAAATGTTGAACCGCGATAATTTTGTTAGGATCTGGTCTCACTCCGTCTGCTCCGATAATGTGCCCTAGGTAAGCGACTTCGTGCCTCAAGAATTGGCACTTGTCGGGCTGTAGTTGCAGATTCGATTCTTTTAGCCTTTGCATTAATTCTTTGATTTTTATGTTGTGTTCTTCTAAAGATCTTGCATAAACGACTATGTCGTCCAGGTAAACGAATAATTCGTTTCCTTGCAACCCGGTGAGGACGTTGTCCATCAAACGTTGAAATGTTGCGGGTGCGTTTTTTAGACCGAAAGGCATTCGCTGGTATTCGTAATGACCATACGGCGTGGAGAAGGCTGTCTTTTCCTGGTCCTCGGGGGCCATAGGTATCTGGTGAAATCCTTGCGCGAGGTCAAAAATAGAGAAGTATTTTGCGCTACCCAACTGGTCTAATATTTCCACAATGTTAGGCAGTGGGTATGCATCTCCTACCGTTTTTTCATTTAGTTTTCGAAAGTCTATTACCATCCTCCATTTCTTTTGTCCATCGGCCGCGGCCTTCTTGGGGACAATCCATAGAGGAGCATTGAATGGTGACGATGATGGCGTTATTATTTCGTCCTTTAAAAGTTTTGTTACTTGCCTGTCTATTTCTTCTTTGTGAACTGGCGGGTATCTATATTGTTTTACATGTATTGGTATATTGTCTGTGGTTGGAATAGTATGTTTAACTGCAGTGGTAAATTTGAGTTTCTCTCCCGGAAGATGGAAACAATCTCCATATTCTTTAAGTATTGCATCGACGTGTTTTTCTTCTTCTTCGTTTAAATGCTCAGTATTTATAATGGATTTAAGTCGTTCTATTCGACTGAGAGGCACAGGAGATCTTGGAAGCAGATCTGTTGTGTCCTTGAATTTGTAAAATGCTGGCTGCGCAGCATGTTCGATATAAGAACCTTCTTGGTCTTGTAACTCCGGAAGAGTGTTAAATAAAATTGATTCAGAAGATTTCCCATTATTGGAGAGCTCTCCTTGGCTCATAGGGGGCTCTGTCATCTCCCTGGAAGCGTGAGACTGAGCAGAGTCGGTTAAACTTGAATCAGCGAAGTTAGTAGCAAAGAGCTTGTTTGAGCTCGTAGAATTAGTATTTTCAGAATATAGAAGATCCTCAAGTCCTATTGGCCCTGGAAGCGTGTCAATAGAGTGTTTGAGGCTCGAAGATGCTGGCGAGGCATCCTGAGAAATAGCAAGACCTTCGTGGTCATTGGATTCAGAAGATTTCCCATTATTGGAGAGCTCTCCGTGGCTCGTAAGATTTCCGAAAGTAGAAGAATTCAGTGGAGTTAGATGCTCCTCAGAGTCATCTGGTATGAAATAATCTTCGAGAGGCATAGGGTAGACTTCTATGGCATAATTCTGTTCTGTCAAATTATATGCTTTAATAAGCCCTTTCCCTCGGGAATTTTTGACAAGAGCATCACCCAGAAGTAATCCCTTCACCGGCTCGTTTCGAGGGATGTAACCCTCCTTCTTTTCTGGATTTGTTATGTTGAATGCAACGTCAACGATGGTGCGCGACGGCACCATGATTTCTTCATTTTTATAAAACGGTACTTGTATGCTATCAAAGGTTAGACATTCTTGCTTATAGTCAATGACAGCGTTATTATCTTTTAAGAAACGGGCGCCTATTATGCCGTCAGCAGGTATACCGAAATTATCCCTGACGACATAAAATTTTGTTTCCTTTCCCATAATTTTGAATACAGTTGAGCCTAATGTCCTTATTGGTTTCTCTGAAATGCCCTTTAATCTCAGTGTATCCTTTACATTTATGGGGGTGTTTTTTAATATCTTGATTTTAATTAAATTTACGGAAGATCCTGAATCTACCATAAAAAAACAATATCCCTTAAAATTCTTGCAAGTGAGGGCGATCCTAGGTTGACACGTTTTGGGTCCTAGGTTCGCCATCCCAATACTGGCTTCTTTATCTAAAGGTTCCCTTTTTACTGGTTTGATGACCGGCGCTGGGTCATCATATTCTTTTAATGAAAGTTTTTTTGAAAAATTTGAGCCTTGAATTTTATCGTTAGTGTTCAAGTCTGGCTCGTTGATGGCTTCGCTTGTATCGTAATGGGGTGCGCGGTTGCTTGGGCCGGTTCCCTGGTCGCGCCTGCCGACGGGCGGCCCTCCGCGTTTCCCGACGGTTGAGTACCTACTGCGTTTCTGTACGCCAATTTCCGACACTCCGTGACTTTGTGTCCGGGGTATTTGCAATAGTTGCATACATTAGGAGCGTTTGGTCCAGGTTGTCCCGGTACTAAGGGCCTAATCCACGGTCGCGGAACAAAATTGTTATTGGCGTTCTTCAGTATCGATTTAGGTTGTTCTGGTTCGACAGGTCTCGGATTATTTATATCTGCACGCGTAACGGGAAATTGTCGAGGCATAAATTGTCTTTCGCGTTGTTTTTCTATCTCTAAGTTTCTCGTAATTTTGACAGCCCACTCAATTGCTTCGTCTAGGGTGCCTATGTTTCGGTGTTCCATTCGCGTGATCACGTTGGAGGGTAATCCGTTTACAAATGCTTCTAATACCTCTCCTTCAACCTCGTTGTTAAATAAGCGAGGGTTGTTGATGCCCTGTCGTCTGTTTCCGTCTAATATAGCGAGTTTCAAGTCTTTAATTCTACCCGCGTATTTCAAAACTGTCTCGTTTGGCGCTTTATACGCGTTGGCTAATTCTCCACGGTACTGTGCTACAGATTTATTTGGAGCAAAAATGTTCTTTAACTTGTCTAACAAATCTACGACGCGCGTGTACACGTTTCCTTCTATTACTTGGTACGCGTCGCCTTCTATTCTATTAATAATGAACTGTACGAGTTGCGGTTCTTGTACAGATGGTAGTAAATCGCGAGCACGTTCGCATGCTCGGGCGAACTGGAATATGGAAATCTTATAACCGTTGAACGGGGGAATGTTAGCAACTACATCTTTTATTTTTAACGTTGGCATAACTACTGGTGGTTCCTCGCGTATTTGGTTATCGATGCATTCGTCGTATGCCGACGGGGCGCGCGAAGCCTCGTTCACGCGTTGTTCGAGATTGTTTATCTGCTCTGGAAGTTTGCGCAATTGCGATAATTCAGTTTGAATTCTAGAAAGGACATCGAATAGTGAGTTCGCGTCTATGTGGTCGGTTGGTTTGTCGCGGTCGCTTGTGTTCTTTTGTTTTTTCTCCGTGTCTGAATCCATGCTCACCGAGCTGTGTGACCTTGTATTATGAGCCATTGCGAATTTTCTTTACGTATATTTTCTTTAAAAGTTTATTTCCGTTCCGGTTTCGGAGCTTATTTCTGCTCCTGTCTCAGTAGACTGGATGTATGTGTATATATTGATTGTCGTTGAACCGTTGTTGTTGTTACGGGAATTTACTAGCTCGGGGTTTAATAAAAACAGGCTATACTTCTCGGTGCACTCAACGCACATAAACCCGAGTTGAGCGACGGTCAGATGTACGTGACACCGTTGGCAACTAATTCCGGACGGTGTTCCGTTTACCGTAAGGGTATGTCTAAATATTTTGTGCCAATTTATTCGTTCGATTGAGGGTAGATTCTGATGGCAATTATAGCAGAGAGCAGCTGTAGTTATATGATGAATATAACCGGTACCTCTTTGGCAAATAAATATTTGTCCCACTGTGGAACTTTCCTGTGAAATAATTGGCGTTTCACGGTCTCTCGGTATTCTCGGAGTCATGCGTTGCCGCTAAATTATAATAATGATCAAAATAATGGTTTGGCAAGCCTATAGATACAATATAAAATTAGTACAATACGTACGATTAGAATGGTATGGATCCTTTTAATCCTGTAAGAATATGGTATAGTACATTAAACTGAACACAGCGTGATAGATTAATACATATAAAATAACAAAAACTACGTAATGATTGAATAATATAATAAGAATATAGTAGCAATATAATAAGAAAAATATGTATAAGTGCATATAGTTAGATATAAATAGAACGATAATATTTTTGTGAATTTTCTGAGATTTATCTCTTATAAATGCTTGTAATAAAATTATGAATAGTAAAACTCAAGTAAATGTTGAATATAATAAATGGTATATATATATATAATAAAATGTTCTTAACTTCTAAAGAATAC
>JAXRKO010001225.1:0-20163 GCA_037039905.1 Formica aserva
ACCCGAACCAGCAACTACCTGTACGCACACTGACATAACTCGCCGCTCGGTCCAACTCCACTGCCGTCCGTGAAGATAAAGCTGACATCACCACACTCAGGGTGCCAACTTCTATCCACTCAAACGGCTCAGGATGGATCAAAAGCACACGCACCATGTACCACTGGGAACCAATCATATACAGTGCACATTCATCTCGCACTGCTTACCCACCGACGACTACGTTAACAGTCGGTTCTAATACAGTGACACCTCCAACACGCAAGCACACACAACCACACAGAGACCGACAGAGAGAGTGAAAGAGAATCACACATTACATTTCAATTCGGAAAATCCTCACACCCAACAGCCAGTAGCTCAATAGAAGACACATAGTCAATCGCATCACATGAAAAACGTAATAAGTCGCCAGCGCCGGATTGCGGCAGAAACGCCACTCCCATGTGGCCCATCAACGTGCTCTTGCATCACCCAAACATTACTCCCGCAAACTGCACATGTAAAGGCATCGCTCCACGCATACATATTTTACGCAATTTGGACACATCCACAAAACGACGTCGGCGCCTACAGAGGAACCATCATCGGCTTATAATGCATCAACCACAGCTCCATGCACACACCTCATATCCAGTGTAAACCCGAAGGAATAAGACCGGTAAGCATGTGGACAGGAACAATGTTGCATTAACCGACTTGTCCTACTCATCCAACATGCACATAAGCAGCATTCCACTCTAACTTTGTTGGAATTCATGCACACCAGACGTGCACAGACCGATGACTGTGCCGTAACCCGTCTCACACTACTGCATGCATGCGACCACTGTTTGAGCACAGCACTGCCAAGAGGACCAGGCATCCTATCTCCACAAGCAACCACCAACCGTCGCCTACATTTTACACAGGTAAGCACCTTGACAACATTCACACCAAACGAAGCCAGACCACGGATAGCAAACAGCCAGCACATTAGATGAAAGAAAATAAACACGCAAACTGGACTATAGATGTGCGGCAGTAGAACAACAAATGATTAAACATCTACTACGTATAACCTAACGCATTAATGACTTAGGCAGGGGATAAAACCACAAAAACATCGACACAAAAACGCACAAAATAAAAAGCAGATTCACTGAGGGTTAACGGGACCGAGCAAATAAATCAAAAAGAGTCCAGTCAGATCTAGTGTGACGCGCAACAAACATAACTGTAATCTACACAAATGTAGCATTCTGCTTATCAACAGAAACATCGCCCATTGATTGCATGCAATGCACATCTTTATTGCACCGTTAATACACCAAATCCGCAGATTGGCTCTAGCACAGTGCAAACTATATGGGTCTCGGAAAACGCGATAACTGACAACCACATTTACCGCAGCTCAGAGCCACTACCAGATACTCAAACGCAAACAATGCATCAAACACCAGCAACTTGAAGCATGTACATCAATACAATCGCATACGAAAATATCTAGCATACGTACAAACATCCACAACGCTACACTAACCCAGTACACAACTCATACATGCACCCGCCCTAATCACCTAACAACTACGACGAACCACACTAGATTCACAATGCACGCTAAACAAGTCCCGTTGCGCCAAGTCTGAGACAAGCATCAAATAACAAAACTACATAATACTGAGTAATAGAGACGCATAACGACCACAGAACAAGAACCCACTGTGACGAATACATGTACACCAAACACAAATATCACCCACACGAACAAACGGACGGACGTAGGCACATTACACACAGAAGATCTACCACACTAATGAACCATCCGGGGGACATCCAATTACATGGACTGCCACGATAACCCACGCAGCATACGCAAAACTCAACCAAAGAACTTTCCCGTTCAACAGTCACACATGAGCAATATCATGACTTGTGGCACTCATACTACCAACGGGACCAACGACCCATTGTTAGCGAATCGTGCACATCACTTTCGCACCATATCCACAGATTGGCTCTAATACAGTGCATTTGCAAAACTAAAGCACGAAATCAAGGGCGCCGAATCCGCGTATCCCAATCACTTTCGCACTCCCATGACAGCAAATACGCAAATTCGCTCTTATACAATGCAATAGCATAAACACAAAATACACTACGCACTGATCAACAACAAAATCAAAAACCATGACCGAAGACTCCGCTTCTCCCTATCACACCAAGCAGCAAATGCACAGAAACAACACACGCACACATCACACACACCATGATCCAAACTCACAAGCATAGATGCGCCTGCCCCAGTGACCAGCCAATCATGATCCACATGACCGCACACACGTTGCTAAAAATCGGTTTTGCACCAACTCATGGTACACCTGCAAACAGGCGAACAGGTTTCAAAACAACATAATACCCCATAACAAAATAACACACACACACACACACAAAATACCCAGAATCACAGTCCACAGTGGCTAACATCCATCAAGGCAATCACTTCAACCAATAGACCATTCCAAACATGTCACTACCAACGCATATACTGCACATACGGTTCAGTGCACTACTATCACAAACAATAACGATACATGCTACCAACGTACAACCTGACAAACAGACACAAACACCTTCACGCTTTCAAATACACTCCATCCTGGGCGCATCAAACATCAGACACTACATACAAATCATCAACATCATCAGTCACACAAGCAAAACGCATTTCTCACTCACAATATTATCGGCAACTCACACGATCATCGTCGCATCATCCATCCATGCTACACACTATCCACACCAAACACAGCGCCAATCGTCAGCATACATACAATCAACCCGAACCAGCAACTACCTGTACGCACACTGACATAACTCGCCGCTCGGTCCAACTACACTGCCGTCCGTGAAGATAAAGCTGACATCACCACACTCAGGGTGCCAACTTCTATCCACTCAAACGGCTCAGGATGGATCAAAAGCACACGCACCATGTACCACTGGGAACCAATCATATACAGTGCACATTCATCTCGCACTGCTTACCCACCGACGACTACGTTAACAGTCGGTTCTAATACAGTGACACCTCCAACACGCAAGCACACACAACCACACAGAGACCGACAGAGAGAGTGAAAGAGAATCACACATTACATTTCAATTCGGAAAATCCTCACACCCAACAGCCAGTAGCTCAATAGAAGACACATAGTCAATCGCATCACATGAAAAACGTAATAAGTCGCCAGCGCCGGATTGCGGCAGAAACGCCACTCCCATGTGGCCCATCAACGTGCTCTTGCATCACCCAAACATTACTCCCGCAAACTGCACATGTAAAGGCATCGCTCCACGCATACATATTTTACGCAATTTGGACACATCCACAAAACGACGTCGGCGCCTACAGAGGAACCATCATCGGCTTATAATGCATCAACCACAGCTCCATGCACACACCTCATATCCAGTGTAAACCCGAAGGAATAAGACCGGTAAGCATGTGGACAGGAACAATGTTGCATTAACCGACTTGTCCTACTCATCCAACATGCACATAAGCAGCATTCCACTCTAACTTTGTTGGAATTCATGCACACCAGACGTGCACAGACCGATGACTGTGCCGTAACCCGTCTCACACTACTGCATGCATGCGACCACTGTTTGAGCACAGCACTGCCAAGAGGACCAGGCATCCTATCTCCACAAGCAACCACCAACCGTCGCCTACATTTTACACAGGTAAGCACCTTGACAACATTCACACCAAACGAAGCCAGACCACGGATAGCAAACAGCCAGCACATTAGATGAAAGAAAATAAACACGCAAACTGGACTATAGATGTGCGGCAGTAGAACAACAAATGATTAAACATCTACTACGTATAACCTAACGCATTAATGACTTAGGCAGGGGATAAAACCACAAAAACATCGACACAAAAACGCACAAAATAAAAAGCAGATTCACTGAGGGTTAACGGGACCGAGCAAATAAATCAAAAAGAGTCCAGTCAGATCTAGTGTGACGCGCAACAAACATAACTGTAATCTACACAAATGTAGCATTCTGCTTATCAACAGAAACATCGCCCATTGATTGCATGCAATGCACATCTTTATTGCACCGTTAATACACCAAATCCGCAGATTGGCTCTAGCACAGTGCAAACTATATGGGTCTCGGAAAACGCGATAACTGACAACCACATTTACCGCAGCTCAGAGCCACTACCAGATACTCAAACGCAAACAATGCATCAAACACCAGCAACTTGAAGCATGTACATCAATACAATCGCATACGAAAATATCTAGCATACGTACAAACATCCACAACGCTACACTAACCCAGTACACAACTCATACATGCACCCGCCCTAATCACCTAACAACTACGACGAACCACACTAGATTCACAATGCACGCTAAACAAGTCCCGTTGCGCCAAGTCTGAGACAAGCATCAAATAACAAAACTACATAATACTGAGTAATAGAGACGCATAACGACCACAGAACAAGAACCCACTGTGACGAATACATGTACACCAAACACAAATATCACCCACACGAACAAACGGACGGACGTAGGCACATTACACACAGAAGATCTACCACACTAATGAACCATCCGGGGGACATCCAATTACATGGACTGCCACGATAACCCACGCAGCATACGCAAAACTCAACCAAAGAACTTTCCCGTTCAACAGTCACACATGAGCAATATCATGACTTGTGGCACTCATACTACCAACGGGACCAACGACCCATTGTTAGCGAATCGTGCACATCACTTTCGCACCATATCCACAGATTGGCTCTAATACAGTGCATTTGCAAAACTAAAGCACGAAATCAAGGGCGCCGAATCCGCGTATCCCAATCACTTTCGCACTCCCATGACAGCAAATACGCAAATTCGCTCTTATACAATGCAATAGCATAAACACAAAATACACTACGCACTGATCAACAACAAAATCAAAAACCATGACCGAAGACTCCGCTTCTCCCTATCACACCAAGCAGCAAATGCACAGAAACAACACACGCACACATCACACACACCATGATCCAAACTCACAAGCATAGATGCGCCTGCCCCAGTGACCAGCCAATCATGATCCACATGACCGCACACACGTTGCTAAAAATCGGTTTTGCACCAACTCATGGTACACCTGCAAACAGGCGAACAGGTTTCAAAACAACATAATACCCCATAACAAAATAACACACACACACACACACAAATACCCAGAATCACAGTCCACAGTGGCTAACATCCATCAAGGCAATCACTTCAACCAATAGACCATTCCAAACATGTCACTACCAACGCATATACTGCACATACGGTTCAGTGCACTACTATCACAAACAATAACGATACATGCTACCAACGTACAACCTGACAAACAGACACAAACACCTTCACGCTTTCAAATACACTCCATCCTGGGCGCATCAAACATCAGACACTACATACAAATCATCAACATCATCAGTCACACAAGCAAAACGCATTTCTCACTCACAATATTATCGGCAACTCACACGATCATCGTCGCATCATCCATCCATGCTACACACTATCCACACCAAACACAGCGCCAATCGTCAGCATACATACAATCAACCCGAACCAGCAACTACCTGTACGCACACTGACATAACTCGCCGCTCGGTCCAACTACACTGCCGTCCGTGAAGATAAAGCTGACATCACCACACTCAGGGTGCCAACTTCTATCCACTCAAACGGCTCAGGATGGATCAAAAGCACACGCACCATGTACCACTGGGAACCAATCATATACAGTGCACATTCATCTCGCACTGCTTACCCACCGACGACTACGTTAACAGTCGGTTCTAATACAGTGACACCTCCAACACGCAAGCACACACAACCACACAGAGACCGACAGAGAGAGTGAAAGAGAATCACACATTACATTTCAATTCGGAAAATCCTCACACCCAACAGCCAGTAGCTCAATAGAAGACACATAGTCAATCGCATCACATGAAAAACGTAATAAGTCGCCAGCGCCGGATTGCGGCAGAAACGCCACTCCCATGTGGCCCATCAACGTGCTCTTGCATCACCCAAACATTACTCCCGCAAACTGCACATGTAAAGGCATCGCTCCACGCATACATATTTTACGCAATTTGGACACATCCACAAAACGACGTCGGCGCCTACAGAGGAACCATCATCGGCTTATAATGCATCAACCACAGCTCCATGCACACACCTCATATCCAGTGTAAACCCGAAGGAATAAGACCGGTAAGCATGTGGACAGGAACAATGTTGCATTAACCGACTTGTCCTACTCATCCAACATGCACATAAGCAGCATTCCACTCTAACTTTGTTGGAATTCATGCACACCAGACGTGCACAGACCGATGACTGTGCCGTAACCCGTCTCACACTACTGCATGCATGCGACCACTGTTTGAGCACAGCACTGCCAAGAGGACCAGGCATCCTATCTCCACAAGCAACCACCAACCGTCGCCTACATTTTACACAGGTAAGCACCTTGACAACATTCACACCAAACGAAGCCAGACCACGGATAGCAAACAGCCAGCACATTAGATGAAAGAAAATAAACACGCAAACTGGACTATAGATGTGCGGCAGTAGAACAACAAATGATTAAACATCTACTACGTATAACCTAACGCATTAATGACTTAGGCAGGGGATAAAACCACAAAAACATCGACACAAAAACGCACAAAATAAAAAGCAGATTCACTGAGGGTTAACGGGACCGAGCAAATAAATCAAAAAGAGTCCAGTCAGATCTAGTGTGACGCGCAACAAACATAACTGTAATCTACACAAATGTAGCATTCTGCTTATCAACAGAAACATCGCCCATTGATTGCATGCAATGCACATCTTTATTGCACCGTTAATACACCAAATCCGCAGATTGGCTCTAGCACAGTGCAAACTATATGGGTCTCGGAAAACGCGATAACTGACAACCACATTTACCGCAGCTCAGAGCCACTACCAGATACTCAAACGCAAACAATGCATCAAACACCAGCAACTTGAAGCATGTACATCAATACAATCGCATACGAAAATATCTAGCATACGTACAAACATCCACAACGCTACACTAACCCAGTACACAACTCATACATGCACCCGCCCTAATCACCTAACAACTACGACGAACCACACTAGATTCACAATGCACGCTAAACAAGTCCCGTTGCGCCAAGTCTGAGACAAGCATCAAATAACAAAACTACATAATACTGAGTAATAGAGACGCATAACGACCACAGAACAAGAACCCACTGTGACGAATACATGTACACCAAACACAAATATCACCCACACGAACAAACGGACGGACGTAGGCACATTACACACAGAAGATCTACCACACTAATGAACCATCCGGGGGACATCCAATTACATGGACTGCCACGAAAACCCACGCAGCATACGCAAAACTCAACCAAAGAACTTTCCCGTTCAACAGTCACACATGAGCAATATCATGACTTGTGGCACTCATACTACCAACGGGACCAACGACCCATTGTTAGCGAATCGTGCACATCACTTTCGCACCATATCCACAGATTGGCTCTAATACAGTGCATTTGCAAAACTAAAGCACGAAATCAAGGGCGCCGAATCCGCGTATCCCAATCACTTTCGCACTCCCATGACAGCAAATACGCAAATTCGCTCTTATACAATGCAATAGCATAAACACAAAATACACTACGCACTGATCAACAACAAAATCAAAAACCATGACCGAAGACTCCGCTTCTCCCTATCACACCAAGCAGCAAATGCACAGAAACAACACACGCACACATCACACACACCATGATCCAAACTCACAAGCATAGATGCGCCTGCCCCAGTGACCAGCCAATCATGATCCACATGACCGCACACACGTTGCTAAAAATCGGTTTTGCACCAACTCATGGTACACCTGCAAACAGGCGAACAGGTTTCAAAACAACATAATACCCCATAACAAAATAACACACACACACACACAAAATACCCAGAATCACAGTCCACAGTGGCTAACATCCATCAAGGCAATCACTTCAACCAATAGACCATTCCAAACATGTCACTACCAACGCATATACTGCACATACGGTTCAGTGCACTACTATCACAAACAATAACGATACATGCTACCAACGTACAACCTGACAAACAGACACAAACACCTTCACGCTTTCAAATACACTCCATCCTGGGCGCATCAAACATCAGACACTACATACAAATCATCAACATCATCAGTCACACAAGCAAAACGCATTTCTCACTCACAATATTATCGGCAACTCACACGATCATCGTCGCATCATCCATCCATGCTACACACTATCCACACCAAACACAGCGCCAATCGTCAGCATACATACAATCAACCCGAACCAGCAACTACCTGTACGCACACTGACATAACTCGCCGCTCGGTCCAACTACACTGCCGTCCGTGAAGATAAAGCTGACATCACCACACTCAGGGTGCCAACTTCTATCCACTCAAACGGCTCAGGATGGATCAAAAGCACACGCACCATGTACCACTGGGAACCAATCATATACAGTGCACATTCATCTCGCACTGCTTACCCACCGACGACTACGTTAACAGTCGGTTCTAATACAGTGACACCTCCAACACGCAAGCACACACAACCACACAGAGACCGACAGAGAGAGTGAAAGAGAATCACACATTACATTTCAATTCGGAAAATCCTCACACCCAACAGCCAGTAGCTCAATAGAAGACACATAGTCAATCGCATCACATGAAAAACGTAATAAGTCGCCAGCGCCGGATTGCGGCAGAAACGCCACTCCCATGTGGCCCATCAACGTGCTCTTGCATCACCCAAACATTACTCCCGCAAACTGCACATGTAAAGGCATCGCTCCACGCATACATATTTTACGCAATTTGGACACATCCACAAAACGACGTCGGCGCCTACAGAGGAACCATCATCGGCTTATAATGCATCAACCACAGCTCCATGCACACACCTCATATCCAGTGTAAACCCGAAGGAATAAGACCGGTAAGCATGTGGACAGGAACAATGTTGCATTAACCGACTTGTCCTACTCATCCAACATGCACATAAGCAGCATTCCACTCTAACTTTGTTGGAATTCATGCACACCAGACGTGCACAGACCGATGACTGTGCCGTAACCCGTCTCACACTACTGCATGCATGCGACCACTGTTTGAGCACAGCACTGCCAAGAGGACCAGGCATCCTATCTCCACAAGCAACCACCAACCGTCGCCTACATTTTACACAGGTAAGCACCTTGACAACATTCACACCAAACGAAGCCAGACCACGGATAGCAAACAGCCAGCACATTAGATGAAAGAAAATAAACACGCAAACTGGACTATAGATGTGCGGCAGTAGAACAACAAATGATTAAACATCTACTACGTATAACCTAACGCATTAATGACTTAGGCAGGGGATAAAACCACAAAAACATCGACACAAAAACGCACAAAATAAAAAGCAGATTCACTGAGGGTTAACGGGACCGAGCAAATAAATCAAAAAGAGTCCAGTCAGATTAGTGTGACGCGCAACAAACATAACTGTAATCTACACAAATGTAGCATTCTGCTTATCAACAGAAACATCGCCCATTGATTGCATGCAATGCACATCTTTATTGCACCGTTAATACACCAAATCCGCAGATTGGCTCTAGCACAGTGCAAACTATATGGGTCTCGGAAAACGCGATAACTGACAACCACATTTACCGCAGCTCAGAGCCACTACCAGATACTCAAACGCAAACAATGCATCAAACACCAGCAACTTGAAGCATGTACATCAATACAATCGCATACGAAAATATCTAGCATACGTACAAACATCCACAACGCTACACTAACCCAGTACACAACTCATACATGCACCCGCCCTAATCACCTAACAACTACGACGAACCACACTAGATTCACAATGCACGCTAAACAAGTCCCGTTGCGCCAAGTCTGAGACAAGCATCAAATAACAAAACTACATAATACTGAGTAATAGAGACGCATAACGACCACAGAACAAGAACCCACTGTGACGAATACATGTACACCAAACACAAATATCACCCACACGAACAAACGGACGGACGTAGGCACATTACACACAGAAGATCTACCACACTAATGAACCATCCGGGGGACATCCAATTACATGGACTGCCACGAAAACCCACGCAGCATACGCAAAACTCAACCAAAGAACTTTCCCGTTCAACAGTCACACATGAGCAATATCATGACTTGTGGCACTCATACTACCAACGGGACCAACGACCCATTGTTAGCGAATCGTGCACATCACTTTCGCACCATATCCACAGATTGGCTCTAATACAGTGCATTTGCAAAACTAAAGCACGAAATCAAGGGCGCCGAATCCGCGTATCCCAATCACTTTCGCACTCCCATGACAGCAAATACGCAAATTCGCTCTTATACAATGCAATAGCATAAACACAAAATACACTACGCACTGATCAACAACAAAATCAAAAACCATGACCGAAGACTCCGCTTCTCCCTATCACACCAAGCAGCAAATGCACAGAAACAACACACGCACACATCACACACACCATGATCCAAACTCACAAGCATAGATGCGCCTGCCCCAGTGACCAGCCAATCATGATCCACATGACCGCACACACGTTGCTAAAAATCGGTTTTGCACCAACTCATGGTACACCTGCAAACAGGCGAACAGGTTTCAAAACAACATAATACCCCATAACAAAATAACACACACACACACACAAAATACCCAGAATCACAGTCCACAGTGGCTAACATCCATCAAGGCAATCACTTCAACCAATAGACCATTCCAAACATGTCACTACCAACGCATATACTGCACATACGGTTCAGTGCACTACTATCACAAACAATAACGATACATGCTACCAACGTACAACCTGACAAACAGACACAAACACCTTCACGCTTTCAAATACACTCCATCCTGGGCGCATCAAACATCAGACACTACATACAAATCATCAACATCATCAGTCACACAAGCAAAACGCATTTCTCACTCACAATATTATCGGCAACTCACACGATCATCGTCGCATCATCCATCCATGCTACACACTATCCACACCAAACACAGCGCCAATCGTCAGCATACATACAATCAACCCGAACCAGCAACTACCTGTACGCACACTGACATAACTCGCCGCTCGGTCCAACTCCACTGCCGTCCGTGAAGATAAAGCTGACATCACCACACTCAGGGTGCCAACTTCTATCCACTCAAACGGCTCAGGATGGATCAAAAGCACACGCACCATGTACCACTGGGAACCAATCATATACAGTGCACATTCATCTCGCACTGCTTACCCACCGACGACTACGTTAACAGTCGGTTCTAATACAGTGACACCTCCAACACGCAAGCACACACAACCACACAGAGACCGACAGAGAGAGTGAAAGAGAATCACACATTACATTTCAATTCGGAAAATCCTCACACCCAACAGCCAGTAGCTCAATAGAAGACACATAGTCAATCGCATCACATGAAAAACGTAATAAGTCGCCAGCGCCGGATTGCGGCAGAAACGCCACTCCCATGTGGCCCATCAACGTGCTCTTGCATCACCCAAACATTACTCCCGCAAACTGCACATGTAAAGGCATCGCTCCACGCATACATATTTTACGCAATTTGGACACATCCACAAAACGACGTCGGCGCCTACAGAGGAACCATCATCGGCTTATAATGCATCAACCACAGCTCCATGCACACACCTCATATCCAGTGTAAACCCGAAGGAATAAGACCGGTAAGCATGTGGACAGGAACAATGTTGCATTAACCGACTTGTCCTACTCATCCAACATGCACATAAGCAGCATTCCACTCTAACTTTGTTGGAATTCATGCACACCAGACGTGCACAGACCGATGACTGTGCCGTAACCCGTCTCACACTACTGCATGCATGCGACCACTGTTTGAGCACAGCACTGCCAAGAGGACCAGGCATCCTATCTCCACAAGCAACCACCAACCGTCGCCTACATTTTACACAGGTAAGCACCTTGACAACATTCACACCAAACGAAGCCAGACCACGGATAGCAAACAGCCAGCACATTAGATGAAAGAAAATAAACACGCAAACTGGACTATAGATGTGCGGCAGTAGAACAACAAATGATTAAACATCTACTACGTATAACCTAACGCATTAATGACTTAGGCAGGGGATAAAACCACAAAAACATCGACACAAAAACGCACAAAATAAAAAGCAGATTCACTGAGGGTTAACGGGACCGAGCAAATAAATCAAAAAGAGTCCAGTCAGATCTAGTGTGACGCGCAACAAACATAACTGTAATCTACACAAATGTAGCATTCTGCTTATCAACAGAAACATCGCCCATTGATTGCATGCAATGCACATCTTTATTGCACCGTTAATACACCAAATCCGCAGATTGGCTCTAGCACAGTGCAAACTATATGGGTCTCGGAAAACGCGATAACTGACAACCACATTTACCGCAGCTCAGAGCCACTACCAGATACTCAAACGCAAACAATGCATCAAACACCAGCAACTTGAAGCATGTACATCAATACAATCGCATACGAAAATATCTAGCATACGTACAAACATCCACAACGCTACACTAACCCAGTACACAACTCATACATGCACCCGCCCTAATCACCTAACAACTACGACGAACCACACTAGATTCACAATGCACGCTAAACAAGTCCCGTTGCGCCAAGTCTGAGACAAGCATCAAATAACAAAACTACATAATACTGAGTAATAGAGACGCATAACGACCACAGAACAAGAACCCACTGTGACGAATACATGTACACCAAACACAAATATCACCCACACGAACAAACGGACGGACGTAGGCACATTACACACAGAAGATCTACCACACTAATGAACCATCCGGGGGACATCCAATTACATGGACTGCCACGATAACCCACGCAGCATACGCAAAACTCAACCAAAGAACTTTCCCGTTCAACAGTCACACATGAGCAATATCATGACTTGTGGCACTCATACTACCAACGGGACCAACGACCCATTGTTAGCGAATCGTGCACATCACTTTCGCACCATATCCACAGATTGGCTCTAATACAGTGCATTTGCAAAACTAAAGCACGAAATCAAGGGCGCCGAATCCGCGTATCCCAATCACTTTCGCACTCCCATGACAGCAAATACGCAAATTCGCTCTTATACAATGCAATAGCATAAACACAAAATACACTACGCACTGATCAACAACAAAATCAAAAACCATGACCGAAGACTCCGCTTCTCCCTATCACACCAAGCAGCAAATGCACAGAAACAACACACGCACACATCACACACACCATGATCCAAACTCACAAGCATAGATGCGCCTGCCCCAGTGACCAGCCAATCATGATCCACATGACCGCACACACGTTGCTAAAAATCGGTTTTGCACCAACTCATGGTACACCTGCAAACAGGCGAACAGGTTTCAAAACAACATAATACCCCATAACAAAATAACACACACACACACACACAAAATACCCAGAATCACAGTCCACAGTGGCTAACATCCATCAAGGCAATCACTTCAACCAATAGACCATTCCAAACATGTCACTACCAACGCATATACTGCACATACGGTTCAGTGCACTACTATCACAAACAATAACGATACATGCTACCAACGTACAACCTGACAAACAGACACAAACACCTTCACGCTTTCAAATACACTCCATCCTGGGCGCATCAAACATCAGACACTACATACAAATCATCAACATCATCAGTCACACAAGCAAAACGCATTTCTCACTCACAATATTATCGGCAACTCACACGATCATCGTCGCATCATCCATCCATGCTACACACTATCCACACCAAACACAGCGCCAATCGTCAGCATACATACAATCAACCCGAACCAGCAACTACCTGTACGCACACTGACATAACTCGCCGCTCGGTCCAACTACACTGCCGTCCGTGAAGATAAAGCTGACATCACCACACTCAGGGTGCCAACTTCTATCCACTCAAACGGCTCAGGATGGATCAAAAGCACACGCACCATGTACCACTGGGAACCAATCATATACAGTGCACATTCATCTCGCACTGCTTACCCACCGACGACTACGTTAACAGTCGGTTCTAATACAGTGACACCTCCAACACGCAAGCACACACAACCACACAGAGACCGACAGAGAGAGTGAAAGAGAATCACACATTACATTTCAATTCGGAAAATCCTCACACCCAACAGCCAGTAGCTCAATAGAAGACACATAGTCAATCGCATCACATGAAAAACGTAATAAGTCGCCAGCGCCGGATTGCGGCAGAAACGCCACTCCCATGTGGCCCATCAACGTGCTCTTGCATCACCCAAACATTACTCCCGCAAACTGCACATGTAAAGGCATCGCTCCACGCATACATATTTTACGCAATTTGGACACATCCACAAAACGACGTCGGCGCCTACAGAGGAACCATCATCGGCTTATAATGCATCAACCACAGCTCCATGCACACACCTCATATCCAGTGTAAACCCGAAGGAATAAGACCGGTAAGCATGTGGACAGGAACAATGTTGCATTAACCGACTTGTCCTACTCATCCAACATGCACATAAGCAGCATTCCACTCTAACTTTGTTGGAATTCATGCACACCAGACGTGCACAGACCGATGACTGTGCCGTAACCCGTCTCACACTACTGCATGCATGCGACCACTGTTTGAGCACAGCACTGCCAAGAGGACCAGGCATCCTATCTCCACAAGCAACCACCAACCGTCGCCTACATTTTACACAGGTAAGCACCTTGACAACATTCACACCAAACGAAGCCAGACCACGGATAGCAAACAGCCAGCACATTAGATGAAAGAAAATAAACACGCAAACTGGACTATAGATGTGCGGCAGTAGAACAACAAATGATTAAACATCTACTACGTATAACCTAACGCATTAATGACTTAGGCAGGGGATAAAACCACAAAAACATCGACACAAAAACGCACAAAATAAAAAGCAGATTCACTGAGGGTTAACGGGACCGAGCAAATAAATCAAAAAGAGTCCAGTCAGATCTAGTGTGACGCGCAACAAACATAACTGTAATCTACACAAATGTAGCATTCTGCTTATCAACAGAAACATCGCCCATTGATTGCATGCAATGCACATCTTTATTGCACCGTTAATACACCAAATCCGCAGATTGGCTCTAGCACAGTGCAAACTATATGGGTCTCGGAAAACGCGATAACTGACAACCACATTTACCGCAGCTCAGAGCCACTACCAGATACTCAAACGCAAACAATGCATCAAACACCAGCAACTTGAAGCATGTACATCAATACAATCGCATACGAAAATATCTAGCATACGTACAAACATCCACAACGCTACACTAACCCAGTACACAACTCATACATGCACCCGCCCTAATCACCTAACAACTACGACGAACCACACTAGATTCACAATGCACGCTAAACAAGTCCCGTTGCGCCAAGTCTGAGACAAGCATCAAATAACAAAACTACATAATACTGAGTAATAGAGACGCATAACGACCACAGAACAAGAACCCACTGTGACGAATACATGTACACCAAACACAAATATCACCCACACGAACAAACGGACGGACGTAGGCACATTACACACAGAAGATCTACCACACTAATGAACCATCCGGGGGACATCCAATTACATGGACTGCCACGATAACCCACGCAGCATACGCAAAACTCAACCAAAGAACTTTCCCGTTCAACAGTCACACATGAGCAATATCATGACTTGTGGCACTCATACTACCAACGGGACCAACGACCCATTGTTAGCGAATCGTGCACATCACTTTCGCACCATATCCACAGATTGGCTCTAATACAGTGCATTTGCAAAACTAAAGCACGAAATCAAGGGCGCCGAATCCGCGTATCCCAATCACTTTCGCACTCCCATGACAGCAAATACGCAAATTCGCTCTTATACAATGCAATAGCATAAACACAAAATACACTACGCACTGATCAACAACAAAATCAAAAACCATGACCGAAGACTCCGCTTCTCCCTATCACACCAAGCAGCAAATGCACAGAAACAACACACGCACACATCACACACACCATGATCCAAACTCACAAGCATAGATGCGCCTGCCCCAGTGACCAGCCAATCATGATCCACATGACCGCACACACGTTGCTAAAAATCGGTTTTGCACCAACTCATGGTACACCTGCAAACAGGCGAACAGGTTTCAAAACAACATAATACCCCATAACAAAATAACACACACACACACACAAAATACCCAGAATCACAGTCCACAGTGGCTAACATCCATCAAGGCAATCACTTCAACCAATAGACCATTCCAAACATGTCACTACCAACGCATATACTGCACATACGGTTCAGTGCACTACTATCACAAACAATAACGATACATGCTACCAACGTACAACCTGACAAACAGACACAAACACCTTCACGCTTTCAAATACACTCCATCCTGGGCGCATCAAACATCAGACACTACATACAAATCATCAACATCATCAGTCACACAAGCAAAACGCATTTCTCACTCACAATATTATCGGCAACTCACACGATCATCGTCGCATCATCCATCCATGCTACACACTATCCACACCAAACACAGCGCCAATCGTCAGCATACATACAATCAACCCGAACCAGCAACTACCTGTACGCACACTGACATAACTCGCCGCTCGGTCCAACTACACTGCCGTCCGTGAAGATAAAGCTGACATCACCACACTCAGGGTGCCAACTTCTATCCACTCAAACGGCTCAGGATGGATCAAAAGCACACGCACCATGTACCACTGGGAACCAATCATATACAGTGCACATTCATCTCGCACTGCTTACCCACCGACGACTACGTTAACAGTCGGTTCTAATACAGTGACACCTCCAACACGCAAGCACACACAACCACACAGAGACCGACAGAGAGAGTGAAAGAGAATCACACATTACATTTCAATTCGGAAAATCCTCACACCCAACAGCCAGTAGCTCAATAGAAGACACATAGTCAATCGCATCACATGAAAAACGTAATAAGTCGCCAGCGCCGGATTGCGGCAGAAACGCCACTCCCATGTGGCCCATCAACGTGCTCTTGCATCACCCAAACATTACTCCCGCAAACTGCACATGTAAAGGCATCGCTCCACGCATACATATTTTACGCAATTTGGACACATCCACAAAACGACGTCGGCGCCTACAGAGGAACCATCATCGGCTTATAATGCATCAACCACAGCTCCATGCACACACCTCATATCCAGTGTAAACCCGAAGGAATAAGACCGGTAAGCATGTGGACAGGAACAATGTTGCATTAACCGACTTGTCCTACTCATCCAACATGCACATAAGCAGCATTCCACTCTAACTTTGTTGGAATTCATGCACACCAGACGTGCACAGACCGATGACTGTGCCGTAACCCGTCTCACACTACTGCATGCATGCGACCACTGTTTGAGCACAGCACTGCCAAGAGGACCAGGCATCCTATCTCCACAAGCAACCACCAACCGTCGCCTACATTTTACACAGGTAAGCACCTTGACAACATTCACACCAAACGAAGCCAGACCACGGATAGCAAACAGCCAGCACATTAGATGAAAGAAAATAAACACGCAAACTGGACTATAGATGTGCGGCAGTAGAACAACAAATGATTAAACATCTACTACGTATAACCTAACGCATTAATGACTTAGGCAGGGGATAAAACCACAAAAACATCGACACAAAAACGCACAAAATAAAAAGCAGATTCACTGAGGGTTAACGGGACCGAGCAAATAAATCAAAAAGAGTCCAGTCAGATCTAGTGTGACGCGCAACAAACATAACTGTAATCTACACAAATGTAGCATTCTGCTTATCAACAGAAACATCGCCCATTGATTGCATGCAATGCACATCTTTATTGCACCGTTAATACACCAAATCCGCAGATTGGCTCTAGCACAGTGCAAACTATATGGGTCTCGGAAAACGCGATAACTGACAACCACATTTACCGCAGCTCAGAGCCACTACCAGATACTCAAACGCAAACAATGCATCAAACACCAGCAACTTGAAGCATGTACATCAATACAATCGCATACGAAAATATCTAGCATACGTACAAACATCCACAACGCTACACTAACCCAGTACACAACTCATACATGCACCCGCCCTAATCACCTAACAACTACGACGAACCACACTAGATTCACAATGCACGCTAAACAAGTCCCGTTGCGCCAAGTCTGAGACAAGCATCAAATAACAAAACTACATAATACTGAGTAATAGAGACGCATAACGACCACAGAACAAGAACCCACTGTGACGAATACATGTACACCAAACACAAATATCACCCACACGAACAAACGGACGGACGTAGGCACATTACACACAGAAGATCTACCACACTAATGAACCATCCGGGGGACATCCAATTACATGGACTGCCACGATAACCCACGCAGCATACGCAAAACTCAACCAAAGAACTTTCCCGTTCAACAGTCACACATGAGCAATATCATGACTTGTGGCACTCATACTACCAACGGGACCAACGACCCATTGTTAGCGAATCGTGCACATCACTTTCGCACCATATCCACAGATTGGCTCTAATACAGTGCATTTGCAAAACTAAAGCACGAAATCAAGGGCGCCGAATCCGCGTATCCCAATCACTTTCGCACTCCCATGACAGCAAATACGCAAATTCGCTCTTATACAATGCAATAGCATAAACACAAAATACACTACGCACTGATCAACAACAAAATCAAAAACCATGACCGAAGACTCCGCTTCTCCCTATCACACCAAGCAGCAAATGCACAGAAACAACACACGCACACATCACACACACCATGATCCAAACTCACAAGCATAGATGCGCCTGCCCCAGTGACCAGCCAATCATGATCCACATGACCGCACACACGTTGCTAAAAATCGGTTTTGCACCAACTCATGGTACACCTGCAAACAGGCGAACAGGTTTCAAAACAACATAATACCCCATAACAAAATAACACACACACACACACACAAATACCCAGAATCACAGTCCACAGTGGCTAACATCCATCAAGGCAATCACTTCAACCAATAGACCATTCCAAACATGTCACTACCAACGCATATACTGCACATACGGTTCAGTGCACTACTATCACAAACAATAACGATACATGCTACCAACGTACAACCTGACAAACAGACACAAACACCTTCACGCTTTCAAATACACTCCATCCTGGGCGCATCAAACATCAGACACTACATACAAATCATCAACATCATCAGTCACACAAGCAAAACGCATTTCTCACTCACAATATTATCGGCAACTCACACGATCATCGTCGCATCATCCATCCATGCTACACACTATCCACACCAAACACAGCGCCAATCGTCAGCATACATACAATCAACCCGAACCAGCAACTACCTGTACGCACACTGACATAACTCGCCGCTCGGTCCAACTACACTGCCGTCCGTGAAGATAAAGCTGACATCACCACACTCAGGGTGCCAACTTCTATCCACTCAAACGGCTCAGGATGGATCAAAAGCACACGCACCATGTACCACTGGGAACCAATCATATACAGTGCACATTCATCTCGCACTGCTTACCCACCGACGACTACGTTAACAGTCGGATCTAATACAGTGACACCTCCAACACGCAAGCACACACAACCACACAGAGACCGACAGAGAGAGTGAAAGAGAATCACACATTACATTTCAATTCGGAAAATCCTCACACCCAACAGCCAGTAGCTCAATAGAAGACACATAGTCAATCGCATCACATGAAAAACGTAATAAGTCGCCAGCGCCGGATTGCGGCAGAAACGCCACTCCCAT
>JAXRKO010001226.1:0-20161 GCA_037039905.1 Formica aserva
TAATTTATTAGAAACGGGAGAAATTCCTTTGATATAATAAATGGATTAGTGCTGTAACAAGAAAAACAAAGAATACAAAGAAAAAGATATACGAAGTTATTACATATATTTGTCTCTTATATATATATATATATACTCTGTATATATATATATATATATATATATATATATATATACAGGGTGTTAAATTTCAAACGTAACAGGTGGAATATCTCAAACAATATCTCAAACAATGCATTTTAGAAAAAAATGTTTTAGACAGAAGTTGTATGGTTTTAAGGGGAACATAAGATGGTGTCATTGGTTTGACCTTGAAGAGTCACATGAAGGTCACGTAAAGGTCATTTTGAATTTCTTAAATGGAACCGCCTACTTTTTATTGCATATTCTTGTAGCTTATCTCGAGAGCTTTCCAAAACACTATGATAAAGTATTTTTTCATTAAGTACTTTTTGAGTTATTTTATATTTTATTCTAAAATATTTTGATATAAAAAGTAAAATATTTAGTTTTCGTTAATCTTACCGTAATACTTTTATGTACAGAATAATGAGACAAATCAATTAGCGTAAGAAAAAAAACAAATAATTGTTTAAAAAAATACATTGTAAATAATTACATACTTTTTCTTAAAAACAATTATTTTTTTTATACTAATTGATTTGTCTCATTATTCTGTACATAAAAGTATTACGGTAAGATTATCGAAAACTAAATATTTTACGAGATATTTTATTTTTTATATCAAAATATGTCAGACTAAAATAGAAAATAACTCAAAAATACTTAATGAAAAAATACTTTATCATAGTGTTTTGGAAAGCTCTAAAGATGGGCTACAAGAATATGCAATAAAAAATATAGTATTCTATTTAAAAATTTAATTTTGTCCTTCATGTGACCTTCAAATAACTCTTCAAGGTCAAACCAATGGTATCATCTTATGGCCCCCTCGAAACCATACAACTTTTGTCTAAAACATTTTTTTCTAAAATGCATTGTTTACGAGATATTCCACCTGTTACGTTTGAAATTTAACACCCTGTATATATATATATATATATATGACAAACCAAAATAATAAATTTTCACTTCGAAAGTAATGTGTAAAATCAGCTTCGAGAGAAATATACAAATTTTGATATAATTATTTTAACAAAACTTGGAATTTGATGAACTTGCAGTTGGTTATTTAAAGTAAAAGACGAAATAATTAAATTATCGATATCATCCGAAGAAACCGGCTCATCTTGTACGCGATAACTGACAACAATAATACATATAAATAGAATGTAAAACGCTCCGAAAGCGAAATCGTGCGAGAAATCCACTCCCGGATTTCATCGAGCTTGTAAAATATGTAAATCGAGTTCTCTCTCGATAAGATCGTGCACTTACCTTCCTTACGTCTCTCTTCCGAAGTCGCGCCGTCTTCGACCTGCAACGTATCCATGGTTCATGGTCCACCCGATGATCCCGACCGACACCTTCCGTTCAATTCGACGATCTGTCACCGAGATTGATGTCACGATGGTAATGTCACATCGTCACATGGGATCGCGGTCTCACTCTGGCCGCTTCACCCACTTTCGCACGTCATATACAATTAACCCGATTATTGCGAGAACTTACGACGTAATTAATCAACGGCACGATCTGTCATCGCCCGAGATGCTCGACCAAGATCACCAGTTATTCCGTACGCAATCCTTACTTCGGAAGATCCGCAGAGAAGAAACGGTGATTTCTACGCGTATCCCACCAATTGTAGTTGGAGACGGTGTCTTGAGCAACCCTGCTATGCCATTGATTGCCAAGCGAACCCTCGTAAGCCGCCGTTCGTTCACCAGGCAGCTCGCGTCTGCGCCTGTACTACCCGCAACTACCCTCGCTGCTCTGATTACAACCCTCCTCAGAGCGTAAACGCGATATACAAAGTGTCCCAAAATACCACCAGCCAAGTAACATCATTTTACAGGGTGTCTACTCAGATCTTGTAAAAAGATTTCTTGAAAATTCCCTGAACTTCCAGGTATTTTTATTCAAACTTCTAGGAAGTTCTTTAAAGAAAGAATATTTCAAGGATTTTTTTGGTGCAACTTATTAAACTAAGATTTGCATCTTTTTCCAAGATGTAGATCCCCTATTCTATCCCTTACTTCGATATAAAAAGGATTTTTGACGAGAATATAATGTCTTACATTTTATATCAATTAAATCAATGCTCTAACATTTTTTATAATTTTTTGTATAATTCTAAAAAAGATATTAAACGAGCCACTTTTTATTGGAGGAGTCGATACTTTATATAAGAGATACGTAATAAAATAATATAACTCGAATATTTAACGCATCATAAAATGAAAAACAACAGTCTAATTGTATTCCTCATAATTTCTTATCTTTTATCAAAATAATATAAAAGACAATGATAAATAGTGTGTTAAATATAATATCCAAGTAAAGATTTTTAATCAAAATAATAAAAACATATTAATTATTGTATTGCCGTTAAAACTATATGTACACTGTTGGAAAATTTGTGTTTTCTTCAAAAAGAGTGACAATATATTAATAACTGCTGATTTATGATGAAAATTAGAAGATTTTAATTTTATCTCCACTGTTGGAAAATTTGTTTTGTCATTAAAAAATATGCCGGTTAAAATTTTTGTAATAAATATTTAATTCATGTGTTAATTTAACATATTTACAACTTAAATGTTAAATTATTAAAACAACTGAAAAAAATGTCAAAATAACACAATGTGCACATATTTTTAATTTTATACAATATATATGTTCTGTATTATTAGTGGCTTTATCTGTTAAAATTTACAGAAAATAATGTTGATTTTATTCTACAATAGGAGTGGGAGTGACTGCAGACCATCAATAATATTTTTCCAAGTTAATTTTATCATTAAAAATATGTTGATTTTACAAAATTTATTTCAAATTACTATGAAGTTTGCATTAATTTTGTATTGAAATATTAACATAGTATTACTGTCACCATTTAACATATCCATATTATATTAAATTAACACAAAAATTTGTGTGCACCGTTTGGGACATGCGATATATGTTAAATTTAAGTCAAATTTTCTCTAAGTGTAACAATATTATTATTTCAGTTTCTCATTTTAATATGTAAAGAGAATCTCGTATTATTACCCGTAGACTAAGATTTACGATTTAAAGTTGAAGTAGCACACGAACAGCATAATTATATATAATCGATCGTAATTGACGCAAAGCTCACCCTTCGCTCGCATTGTATTCCCAGTCTTCTCGTGAATCGTTTAAGAATTCTACAGTTTCTACAATTCGATTTTGCGTGTTATAGACTGGGAGAGAGAGCTGTTTCTTATACATATTCATAAAATGCGATACCGTCTACTAATGTCGCATATAATATCGTAAAGGACTCAGAAAGGAACAAAGGGTAGAAAATGTTACCAAGATAAGCCTCGAATGTTGCGAGGTATAGAAAGAAAAAATCGTCGATAAATGGCTGAAAAAATATCTTTTTATTCCGTATCTTTTTTTCTGAAATAAAAGATTCAATTAATTCTAAAGAGACGTACAAAGTAATACGTCTCCTTCATCTTACTTCGCTATTGATTTAAGCGTCACTACATCTGAGTAGGAAGTATGCGATAATCTCGCATTGTTTCTCCTCTTTTTGTAAAAAGGTATAAGTACAAACATACAGGTATACAAATAGAAACATTCATACATATGTGTGCTCGCGTGGTAAATTATAGATGGTTAAATTACGTTTTACAATAATAAATATAACATACAAACTCTCTCTCTTTCTCTCTTTGTATGTGTACAAAAATAAATAATGTACAAAATGAATCTGCAAAATAAGAAATTATTGCGCTAAAAGTAAAATTCTACTTCTTTCGGATATAAAAAGACAAGAAATCAATAATGTGTGTTATAATCTCATACATACACATTTCTATATAAATTTCTATAATCATCATTTATAATTACAATTAATAATCATAATGTAAAATAAGCAAGAGATGATTCTTAATAAACATACGGTTTACGTTATTAAATTACAATATGACCAAAAGATTCTCAAAATATTTTCTTTTAACGAGTTACTCCCATCTATATTTTTACCACTATAACAGAAATTAAGTTAATAAATTAAATAATCAGTAACAGTCACAGAAAATCGCGATCTAATCGCGGTTGTATCGTAGAATAACACAGAAGTTAAATCGAGTTAATGCGGAGAAATATAATTATCGTTTAATATAGCGATTATTTTTCTCAAGTTCTATGTCGAATTTTTAAAAATTGGCAATTTGCAATTGGCAAGCAATAACTGAAAAATAAAATAAAACTTATCTTAAAATATAATTATATGGATCATATAAATTATTTACGAATTAAAATTTATACAATGATAAAATATTTTCGATAATCAAAGGTCTGACAAACGACAAAGTCTTTTTACATCCATAGGATTATGTTACGAATACCCCACATATTATTCAACATGTGTCCTTTAAATATTAAAGATTATTACGCTATCTGTGTTATTCTAAGATAATCGAAACGCACTTAAGGGAAAGTGTAAAAATCCCTCCAAATATCACATTATATATTATGCACTGGTTAAGGCTCATAATTTTTCTTTCTCAGTCTCTCAGTTATATTTCTAACTACAAGGTATCTATTATATTTTCAACTCTTAGAGTTGGCGTCACAAATACACATACCATGTGTAAATAAAACGGCATGGTAAAAAAGTTTCGTTTTGGCTGGCGCGTAAACCTGTTTCACTATTTAAGCGTAATGAAAAAAATGATCTATTTACACTTAAATTAAACATAAAAAAGGCACGCATATATGTAGCTATTAATAACATCACTTTTATACCACATATACACATACATATGTATATATATTTTATTTAATATTATATATATATATATATATATATATATATATATGTATATATAAATAAAAGTTTCCTACTGTGGTGCTCGTAGCAACAATTTTATGGAAAAAAATTTCTCTAAAATGTAATATTAGTTTTTATTGACGTAAAAGTAGCGTTTACACCTTCATAGATACTATGAGGTATTTAGCTTGGTATACGAACATCATTTCAGAAGATTAGAGATTAAATTTATGTACATAGCTGCACAACAGCCTAAAAAATGTTCACGCATATTGGTTATACATACGCTGTACTGATGCATGTTATATATCCTAATTGTCAATATAGAAATATATAATTAAAAGAGTAACGAGATACGTGTTACTCCGGTAGTTAAAATTAAATACAATTATGTAAAATACATTAAATAGGATATAATTGCACTTTTCTCACAAAGTGCAATAAAAAATATATAACAATGGATTATGTGCAATAATATCTGCCGTCGAAAACATATAAAATTAACATATACAATTTTTCTACATTTTTAAAGAATCGTAAACTACAGCCGTAAATGTAAATTAATTGTAAATGCCGTAAATTTCACCAGCATATTTTTTAAAATGTATGGAGATAAGAGAACAATTATTCTTCTCTGTTCTACACATCGTTAATATTTTAATACTAATTGTTTAATTTCTTAATTGTAAAAAAAATGAGCGTTAAATATATCAATTTATAAAATATCGTCAATCAGATCTTAAAGAATTTGTATCCTGCTTAAAAATATATCGTTTAGCGACGTTAAAATTAAATTTTAACAAAAATTGAATTTTTGTACAGGATATTTGGTGCCGCGACACACATCGTTAATCAAATTTACAAGCTATACTACAACATTCTTATTAAGTTTGATCGGTATAATTAAGTGCTATGTACAATTAAGATATGTGCCTACACATTACTAATTCTCATATAAAATATACTTAGGTTTTGCAATAGATAGCTTTGGGATTATTAATGATTCTTGTTTATTAGGTGAGCGATCAAAGTAAGTTATATACACACAATCTTCAATATAACAGATTTAATATAATCACACGTAATCAACTTTTCCTAAGCAAGCGATAAACAATCGAGTACATTTAAATCGTAAAAGTATCGAAATTTGGATATTATCCTCAATATTTTATTAATATTATTGTACTTTATGCTTGAAAAGAGAAAAGAGATGCTTTTCATACGACATAATATAACCGGTAATGAGCGCATCTTCCTATGTGTCGACAACATAATGAGCAGTAAGAGATGAACCGCTATTCTCTCTGCATTCAAATATGCAATCGGACGAACGCGGATTTATTTTATTCCTAAACAAAAAACAGATCACTCTTATTTTCTACTGGATTCGAGTCTAGAATCACGCAATACTAAATTGCAAACAATTTCTGGAAAATGTTCTATACAATTGCTCGTTTCCTTTTTTCATGTCTCGTATTGTTATATCTGTTCATATCTATATCTATTTCACGAAAACAATATTCTTCATTTTTTTCAACAAAATTAATAACGCAAATTATTTCGCGGCATTCATATTATCTTCTGGCTACTATTAAAAGGCACACAATATTATTTCACACTGTGTTTCATAGATAATTTTATATAACTTAGTTAATAAATTATTTTTATGAGTAATTATTTATTTAAAATAATTTCTAACAAAAAAAAAATTTCTAACAAAAAAAAATTCCTCCATAATAAACAAAAAATGTTTATTAAAATATTTTTCATTAATTATTCAAAGAATTGTTATTTATTAAGTTGATACAATTATAGTAATTGATCAGTATTCGAATTATATTAGATTGTATCATTCTAATTTGCAAGATTATAACGAAATATTGTGCATAGAGCCTAATAATTTAAAGCTTTTATTATTTGCTATTTTTGAATCTGCCATCATTCCATTATGATCTCTCAATAAAAGTATGAATATTTCAAAATGTATCTTTTTTACATATACTTAACTCTTGGTAGTATCACAAAATATCAATATCGATTAAACCGTGTTGATAAGAGGTTACCATACTATTTACAAATCTAGAGTAAATATAAAGGCATAATTTATTCACTACGAAATATGCTCAGGATCTTTTAGAGTAGACAAATGATTTTTGTGCTTTACCTTACGACCCTGTCTTTTGGATGCTTTTCGAGTAACCTTGGATTCTCTGGACTCTTGCACTTGTTTGTTGAGCCCCAGTCTGAAACGCACAGGTACTTTCGAATCAAGAGTACTTTCGTCTGTAAATGAAAAATAAGAACATAACTAAATTTAGTCCAGACTAAAAATTTCATTTTTGATTATTTTCGTGAATGTAAAATATTTTCTTTATATGTGTATGCGAAAAATAATAATAGAACTAATAATCATTTAAAAAAATAAAATACTCTACAATTTTTTCAACGAATTATCAACAAATATTAACAAATGTTATAAATCGAAACTTACAGATACTTATGTTAATGTATAATATGTTACAAGAAAATATAAATACCTTCAGGATCGTGTAATTCCGTTAGTGATCTATGTAATACAGTAACCCGTCTAACTTCCTTTTGATTAGCTGTAGAAAGAGAAACATTCGTTATTAGAAGAAATTGTACAAATTGTCAAAAAAAGAAGTTCACCGAAATATATACAGAGATATTGAGCAGCTGAATATATTATTATTACTTACATTTTTCATCAGTATTAAGGACATGTCTCTGATTAGCTTTTGCATTATTTTTCACAACCCTGTAAAAAGAAACGCGAAATGCAATAAGTAACATTGTCAAAAGAAAACAACGAGAATATCACATAACATGCTGATACTTACTCATTAACAACGCCTTTAAAAGCTGACTGAACCAATCTAGCTGATTGAATTGGTACTGTTCTGTTCAATCTTTCTGCGCGCCTTCTACTGAGTTCCGTTCGTAAATCTCCTTCTTCATCTACCGCTATATCTTCGAATATAGCGTCTATACCCTCTTCGGAATCTATCTCCTTACGTTTCTTACACTTCTTATCTTTTCCGATACGTTCAGAAAGCGGCAGTTCGCTTTTCAATTTTCCCACTTGGTACAATTCTTTATCGCGCTTCTTCTTTTTCTTCATAGACTTTTCTTTCTCCGTTTTTTGCGGCTCTACATCTATGCACGTATTTACAGAGCTTGTAATAATAGTCGGTGATGTATTCTCTACCACTTCTTCAAACTCCTCAAATTCATAACTCGCCGCCAAGCATATATCCATCTGCTGAACATCAAACTCCTCCAGAGTTTTGTTCGCCTTTCTACCACCTAATGGAATCTCCGTTGTTTCCGAGGACTCTACTTTCATATTCGTGGTATGTTTCTTGGATAATTTAATCTTTTTATTGGCATTTATAGGATCGATAGGCCGCGTAGATTCAAACTTCTTTCTTCTTGCTTCGAGCACGGGATCGCTAATCGTATCAACGGATTCTTTCGCTGTTTCGATCGTCGTTGCTGATCTTTCATACGCTTCATCCTTTTGCTTTGTCCTCACTCTGGATATTTCTGGCGACGCTGTACTCTTGAAAATCGGAGACGGGTCTCTCGCATACTCATCTCGATTAATGTCCGGAGTGATGGAACGTGGCCCGTGCTTCCTGGGTAATTCTTTAGGTGACCACTTGGGAGATCGTCTTCGTCGCGGCGAAAGGCGGGGTGAGTGTCTCGGGGATGACCATGGTGATCTGCGAGGCGAGAATCGCGGTGATCTCAATCGAGGTGGTGTTCTACGCGGTGACACTTTCGGTGACCGCAAGCGAGGCGATCCTCTCCGAGGAGGAGACAAACCGGGGGATCTAGATCTAGATCTCAATCGACGAGGCGATACCCTTCTTGGCGATAATCTGGGAGACTTGGATCTGGACGATCTGAGCGGTGGCGAGTAACGTGGCGATCTCGATCTCGATAATCTCGGCGATCTGGAGCGTGATATCTTGGGCGAACGCAGCCTCGGAGACTTTGATCGTCTCGGTGATCTCGATCTGTGCGGACGGGGCGATCTGGAGCGTGACGAAAGTTTGGGCGATCTGCCTCTCGGGGATAATTTCCTCATCGGCGATCTCTTCGTGGATGTTCTGTTTGGGGATCTGCGCGGCGAAAGTCTGGGTGATGTGGATCTACGAGAATATCGCGACGACGGAGATCTGCGTGGTGATCTATATCTCGTTGATTCTCTCGGAGATCTTTTCGGCTGTCTGATGGGGGATTTTCTGGGAGATCTTCTTGGTGATTTCTTCCGTGACCGTGACCTTGGAGACAGTGACTTGCGTTTTTGACCAACCCGGTTCGTTACGTACGGAGAAACTGATCGTCTATCATTCTTGACGATCGCAGTCAGAGACGAGGTAATTGTGTTGTTTCTCTCTTTCTTGCTGCAATTTTCGTCCGATTTCATTTTTTGATCAAAATTTTTGTTTCCTTCGTCATCCTTCACTACATTTTTAGTTTCGCCTCTATTCAATTTTTTCTCTTTCTTCTCAGACGGTTTATTTCCATCATTCATTTCCCTTTCCATCTCATCCATTAAGCGTTCTAAACTGTCTTCTTCCTCAAGATCAGCCATTAAGAGTACATCATCGTCGTCGTCGTTACCATCTTCTTCTTGGTTATCTCCATTCTTTTGCAAACTCTCTGTAGCTTCCTTCTGACTTTCTGTCTCTACCAAAGATTCTTCTGGTTCCTTCTTCGCTATAATTTCTGTCTTTACGGAAGTTATATTACTTTTTTGCTCCTTTGCGTCTTCTTCTTCTGAAGCACTTCCACTGTCTTTAAAACGATGAAATTTCGACATTTCTGAAATCATTAATACAATCATTTTTAATTATTTAATTTTTGAAAAAAAAAATGCATTCATCAATATTAATCTTGTGCAATCAATATTAATTAAGTAAAAGTATGATACCTTGTGGATGTGATTCTACACATGGTTCAGTCTTTTCTACAGAAGCTAACTGGGCCTGTTGAATTGGAGAAGGTTCATCTACAGGAACTATCGCTATTAGATTTGGATTACGAGGGCTCTGATAATACACATTCTGCAAGTATAAATTACAAATATATTAACGTGTGTTGATAATTAATCATTTATAAATTACAATATAAATCTTGCTCTACATATATTTTGAAAATTTAATATACCATTTATTCAAACATATCTTAAGTATTATAAAACAAAAAACACAATGAATTGTATATATCTTTATTTTCCGATGTAAAATTAGTTACTTGAAAATATTGCACAATTTAAAAGCTCACCCCATTTTGTCTTTGTTGTGACCTGTTGTGATAATTGAAATTTCTCTTTATAGGCCGTGGACCTTTATATGGGAGACGAGATGGTTGCGTTACTTGTGGAAAAACTTTCTGCATCTGTAATAACGCTGGCCTCTTATGCGTGGCATCTTTAGTTCGCAACGACTTAAGCGCTGCCAATCTCAGCGCCTCTACATCCTCGTCGTCGTCATCCTCGATTTTAATTTTTGATTGTTGAGGAACTACAACCATCTGATAAGGCGTAAATAATAGATTAAATTCTATACCAGATCCACACATGACATTTTACAGCAGAATGGGGATAGTGAAAAATATAAACAAGTTTATGTACGAGAAGCATGCACAAACAGACAAATTTATCAGAAGATACGAGTATTGTTTGTTTGTTGCGGGAAGAAATAAATTTCCCTTTTTTACGAACAAATCTATTTGAGGTTGTCAAAAAGAAGTGCACCTTTCATTAGTCTCTTTTAATTCTAGTTTTTCATCGACGAACGAAAAATATGTCAAGGAACACAATATTTTTGTCGTGTATTTGGCTGACCTTTTGGCGATGATCCATTTTATTAACAGGAGCGTTGGGAGAGAACGAAAGTTGCGTTCACGACGATTACCATTCGCACGGACAGTCACTCACGCAAAGATCGCGCATGTAAATGTAACGATGGCCGGCATCATTTAAATATCACGAGACGATACATTTCACTAATCGACTCTCGAACTATTGCAAAATTTTGTTCGCACTAAAAATGTTATTTGTCCGTACTCAACACTCAACCCTATCGAGCCCCCACACATAAATAAAAATGGCGTACATATGTGTGGGATGGGGTGGGAGATATGAAACCATAGACATATCAGCAGAGAAAACCGCTTAGTAGATCGAAGATATGACGTCGAGTGTTGACAAGACACTGATGCTGAACATAGTATATCTAGACCGAGTGTTGAGGAATGTGAGCCGAGGTGCACGTAGAAAAGGACATACTCTGTTTCGTGCCCCTTGCGTTCTCTCTCGCTCGCACGTAGCATGACGAAAAAGAGCGCTATGCTCTGTGCGAGCGAGAAAGAACGCAAGGGGCACGAAACAGAGTATGTCCTTTTCTACGTGTATCTTTACCCCCACTCGTTAAATAAAGGCAAACGCTCGGTCTAGATATACTATGTCTATGTATGAAACTTACCGGACATAAACTACGAGGATTTATGCAGACGGGAAACTCGATCAAATCTTTTTTTAACGCCTGTTGAGTAAACAAGAAGCGACAGCCAATCGCGAACAGCGGTCGATTATGATTGGCTGTTGCCAACTATATCAAGTAAATTATAGCGTTTTCGAATATAGCAGGTTTAATCGCTCTCAAAGCGATTAATGACATCATTGCATCATCTCTGCCAATAAAAAGCTTGAATTCATAGTAAAATATAGTGATTAATTAAATCGGGTGGGGTTAAGACTTTCCCAAAGTTAGCCCCCCCACTTTGACTTTTTGAAATTTTCTTTTTATCAATCGATTGGTGGTTGATTGGTAATGTTTGGTATCGCATCCAAAACGTTTGGTAATTTCCCGTTTATTTAAAAAAAAATCGTAAACAGATTTTTAACCTTTTACTAGACCCTTCCCCCCCCCCCATCCCCATTTCGACTGCTGGGAATTTTTTTTTCACCACTCGTTTGGTGATTGATTGGTAACGTTTGCTACCGCATTCAAAATGTTTTTTGTATAGCTAATAATTTTACATATACAGCCAGATTTTGCAATTCGGCTCTTAAAAATTTATAAGGCCCATTCTACAATAAACCGTATTCGGCTCTTAAAAATTTATAAGGCCCATTCTACAATAAACCGTATGTCGTTAGTCGTAAGCAAATTGATCAATCACAATCGAATATTCTCGGAATAATCGACTGTTATTGGTCAATTTGCTAACGACTAAAGCCCGTATCAGACTATGCATTGAGATTGATATTTGACCAATCAGGACAAGGAAATTTTAGTTCCTTTTAGCCTGATTGGTCAAATTTTAATCTTTAATACGTAGTCTGATCCGGGCTTAACGACATACTACTTATTGTAGAACGAGCCTTATGGTGCATCGCCAATGCTCGTATGTCGTAAAGCCCGTATCAGACTACGCATTAAAAATTGAAAATTAAAGATTAAAGATTGGAATTTGACTAATCAGAACAAAAGGGACTAAAATTTTTTTATTCTGATTAGACAAATTTCAATCTTAAATTTTCAATCTCAATCTTCAATGCGTAGTCTGATACGGACTTTAAAGACCGTATCAGACTACGCATTAAAGGTTGAGGATTGAAGATTAAAGATTGGAATTTGACTAATCAGAACAAAAAAGACTAAAATTTCTTTATTCTGAGTGGTCAAATTTCAATCTTGAATCTTGAATCTCAATCTTCAATGCATAGTCTGTAGTTTGATACGGGCTTAAGGCCAATATTACATTTGTCGTGCGACAAACTTTTTAAGCATATTGGTTGGCTGCAAAATATAAAGTTTCTTGAGTCTCTAGAAATTAGCTAATCAATGCGCTTAAAAAGTTTGTCGTACGACAAATGTAATATCGGCTTAAGGCCTGTTCTACAATGTATGTATGTATGTATGTATGTATGTATGCATGTATGTATGTATGTATGTATGGATGTTAATACCATGTTTAGATCTAATTTTTATGATATACTGATAAATATCAATGGCCGCGTTTAACAGAGAAAGCGCTCACTTAAGATTGTATTAAGGCCGTATTACATTACGGATTGTGGGCGATTGGGATTACAGTTGTAAGCCACAAATTGACCAATGACAGTCGATTATTCCGAGAATATTCGATTGTGATTGGTCAATTTGCTTACGACTAACGACATACGGCTTATTGTAGAACGGGCCTTAGGGCCACCGCACAAGCTTTTCTGTAATGCATTACGTTACGTTAAGTACTGATTCTAAACCTAAACTCGTACGTAATCTTAAACTTCAGTCAACGCACAAACAAAATCGTAACATAGTATGCTTTTGTTACGTTACGATTTTCTCTGTGCGTTGACTGAAGTTTGAGATTACGTACGAGTTTAGGTTTAAAATCAGTACTTAACGTAACGTAAGTGCCGGTCTACAATAGGTGATTTAAGCTCTAAGCCTTAAGAAATTGACTAATCACAGTCGAGTATTCTCCTCATACTTGATTGTGAATGGTCAATTTCTTAAGGTTTAGGGCTTAAATCACCTATTGTAGACCGGCACTAATGCATTACGGAAAAGCTTGTGCGGTGGCCCTAAGAAATACATCAAAACAAGTTTCATGAAAAAATATTAATTTTTCGAGATGTAGAACGAAGACTACGAATTTCACCTCATCTGTATCTAAAGTGCAGCTAACAGCAGAACATGGGGAATATTCCGTGGTGGCACACTGGCCGCGTGACAAGGAAAGATGATTGCGTCATCTTTGTCTCTCTTGCATCGAATGTGTAGTAACGTCCGTGAAGGCACAAATACCGATATGTTGAGCACACACATATGCGATTGTGGGAAATAATGTCAAACAAGGAGCGACAATCGCGTGCTATCCTTGTTCCTCTAGCGTATCACTTTACGGCTGAAATATGGCCTGAGGGCCACCGCACAAGCTTGTCCGTAATGCATTACGTTACGTTAAGTACTGATTCTAAACCTAAACTCGTACGTAATCTTAAGCGGGGAGCACACACTTTTGCATAAGCGCATAATCATAAGCATAAGGAATTTGATTGGTCAATTTCCTTATGCATAAGGAAATGGACCAATCAATTTCCTTATGGTTATTAATATGCGCTAATGCAAAAGTGTGTGCTCACCGTTTAAAGTCTATCACACACAAATTGACATAACTGCATATGCATAGCATAAGACCGTCTGGACCAATGAGTATCGAAATAAAATCGCCATATTGATTTACATAGCATGCTCATTGGTCCAGACGGTCTTATGCTATGCATATGCAGCTATGCCGATTTGTGTGTGATAGGCTTTAAACTTCAGTCAACGCACAAACAAAATCGTAACGTAGTATGCTTTTGTTACGTTACGATTTTCTCTGTGCATTGACTGAAGTTTAAGATTACGTACGAGTTTAGGTTTAGGATCAGTACTTAACGTAACGTAATGCATTACGGAAAAGCTTGTGCGGTGGCCCTGAACCTGAAAATGCTTTCTGGCCTCTCGTGGCAGAACCCTGCCGAAAATGGTCGATTAAAACCGATTAAAACATAATCCGTTTTAATCGGTTTTAATCGGTTTTAGTCGGTTCAATCCGCGCCCGGATTAAAAAGTAATCGATTCCCTGCCGAAAATGGTCGATTAAAACCGATTAAAACATAATCCGTTGTAATCGGTTTTAATCAGTTTTAATCAGTTCAATCCGCGCCCGGATTAAAAAGTAATCGATTTTAATTCCGAACGAACTATAATCGGTTTTAATATCGCTTTCGCGGATTATTTCCAATCTAAAATCATTACATTCTAATCCATATTGTTGTCAATCCAAATAGACACGAATAATCGAATGGATATTGTGGCTGCCGTAGATCGTCACATTAAGCACAATCCGCGATACAATAGTGCGACCCGCAACTTGGCGGCCCACGCGCTTGCGCGTCCGCGCGTAGTCCCGGGTGGCGCCGCTACGCGGCGAAGGTCGAGCGAGCCAACCTGGAAGTAGAAAGCGGTCAAGCGGGGATATAAGGCGGACCCTCTGCGGAGAAATCGTATATTTGTTTTTAACAACTGAGTCCGTTTCAATTGTAGAAACACCGATTCAATAATTGATTGTGACTCATGATAACAGCAAATCCGACTTCACACTACATAAAATCAATTTACTTTTCATCTGCGAAATGATAAAATTTTTTATTAAAAGGGATTATTTTTACCTATGGATTGACTATGGTAAATTCCAATTCAATTGCATTAAAACAGGTTTAATTATAACTTTATGAAATCGTATTAATTTCGGATTGAGGTGGAGATATATCATCCAACATTAATCTCGCCTGAAGCGTACTATATTTGATTTGACTATTTTCAATCGGTTTTAATACCGCATTTTCGGTGCAGAAATCCCGATCGATTCGGATTACATTTTTTTAAATTCGTTTTAATCGACCATTTTCGGCAGGGTTTTAATTTCGAACGAACTACAATCGGTTTTAATATCGCTTTCGCGGATTATTTCCAATCTAAAATCATTACATTCTAATCCATATTGTTGTCAATCCAAATAAACACGAATAATCGAATGGATATTGTGGCTGTCGTAGGTCGTCACATTAAGCACAATCCGCGATACAATAGTGCGACCCGCAACTTGGTGGCCCACGCGCTCGCGCGTCCGTGCATAGTTCCGAGCGGCGCCGCTACGCGGCGAAGGTCGAGCGAGCCAACCTGGAAGTAGAAAGCGGTCAAGCGGGGATATAAGGCGGACCCTCTGCGGAGAAATCGTATATTTGTTTTTAACAACTGAGTCCGTTTCAATTGTAGAAACACCGATTCAATAATTGATTGTGACTCATGATAACAGCAAATCCGACTTCACACTACATAAAATCAATTTACTTTTCATCTGCGAAATGATAAAATTTTTTATTAAAAGAGATTATTTTTACCTATGGATTGACTATGGTAAATTCCAATTCAATTGCATTAAAACAGGTTTAATTATAACTTTATAAAATCGTATAATTTCGGATTGAGGTGGAGATATATCATCCAACATTAATCTCGCCTGAAGCGTACTAAATTCGATTTGACTATTTTCAATCGGTTTTAATACCGCATTTTCGGTGCAGAAATCCCGATCGATTCGGATTACTTTTTTTTAAATCCGTTTTAATCGACCATTTTCGGCAGGGTGGTGACACTCCACCCTTTTCCCGAATTTCCATCGTTGTCGAGCACATTGTGCCCTTGACGACTATCGTCTATCGAGCTCATAGTGAGCCCTTGATTGACGCCTTTCCTTACCTTATAACCTTCCAATAAAACTGACAAGAGGAGATTAAATAAAATACAAAATATTTTATCATTCTAATTTCACTCGGACGTGGTTCAACCCTTGAAAACCCGGTTACCGAGCTTTATTGCCCTGGTGACACTCTACCCTCTTTCCAGAATTTCCATCGTTATTGAGCATCGAAGAATGCCCTAAGTCGGCACCTTCCCATCACCACCCTTCATAATTCCATCGTTATCGAGCATCGAAATATGCCCTCGATCGGCATTTTTCCCATACCTTAGACCTCCCCTTTGAATTAAAATCTAGGATCGTACGAAACCAGTAAGATCTATGTTAAGTAGTATCGATGTTAATAATAGACCTTTACCCATAATCAACAAACGTTCCCTTAATCAACACTTCTCTCATTTTTGCCACTATCATAATTCTCCCCCTTAAAATATTATTTCTCTAACTTTCACTATACTATAATTAAGACAATACCTAGAGTTATATTAATCTAAGATTTTCCCCAAATAATTAATACGCCCCTTGCAAATGGTTAACCCGGAATACAGGCTTGCTCTCAGGAAAAAACGGAATCAAAGAGCCGGTGTAAAAACGCGTGCTGCACGCCTTTCCTCCGAGTTGTCTCGGCTTAACCGATTACATAGTAAAAATAAACCTTGAGTAATATCTTGTGAAAAGGTCTCTTTGTCTCCAGATACTATAAATCGGTTAAAATATTCTTATAAACCTCAAAAAGATAGTCAAGAAGATTCTCAAAGAAAAACATCAACGGAACCTCTTGAAAGCAATTCAATTACTAACGCTCCTTGCATAAGCGATCCTACCGGTCTTTTCACTTATACACCGGAATTCATATTACTAAACGAATTGTATCAAAATATAAATCATTCTAAAGAAAGTTGTCGCGACGAAAATCAAACAACTCCCCGGGACCTGATTTCTCAGTTAAAAGACCAATTGCCTGAAGAACACTTAAAAATAAATGAATACGCTAGATATTTAGATTCATAATTAATCAGCAATGCAAGATGTTCCATTAATTTTCGGATAATGAAACCTTTATATACTGATGAGCAAGTTCAAGCCATAGTAAGTCGCATGCGCGAGCAAATCTTAACTCTAATCGCTAGACTTATTACCGATTTTCTAGACGGCAATTTGGATATAGATCAACTAATTGCCCTGCTTGAAAACCCTGAAGACCCTCAAAATTGAATTTATCTAATTGCGCATGCTCATATCCCTAGGTTTAACATCCAGTAAAATTACTCTAGTAAAGGTTAGTTCCGTCCTAACGTCATTCCCCTAGAATCCACCAGATCAGTCCTAGCTCTCGGCGTCCCTGGGGTATAGCCGGTGGAAGCATTGCCCTATAAAAAATAGAGAGCTATCCTTTTCTCAGTAATGGCGAATTCGATTGATGTGCACTCGCTCCGTTTCAGTGGCTAGTAACTTTTTATTACCAGACGCACATGTTTGGAGCGCATAATTTAATACTGACCCGAGTGCGGTTATTTGCACTGACCTGGGAGCGATTACAGGCACTGATCCCAATATAGTGCATTTAGTAACTTCTTTAATGGTGACCACATGTGCAATATGCGACTTGTAATCAACAAGAGAGCAGAGGAAAACCTACAGTAATCAAAGAGAGATACTTTAAATATAAAATAATGTAATAAATATTTAAACTATACATTGAAATTATGTGTGATAATACCTCTTTATCAGAATATTCATTTATAATATTTATCATATTCCGAACTTTCGGAATTTGTGTTTCATGTCGCATTAATACTGCCATCATTTCTTCATCGCTAGAACTGCTCGAACTATTTAACAGTTCATTTAATAATAATATTTTAGCTGCCATATTTTTTTATTGGGATACTCAAATTTGCACTAAACTGCACTGTCGAAAATCTCAGTGCAATTCAGTGCCTCCTGCACTAGTGCAATGTATTTCAACCGAATGTACAAATAACACTGCACTGGGATAATGCAGTTCAGTCGAATACGTTTTCACTAGCACAAGTTTTTAATGCACTATCAACCGAATACACATAAAATTTTGAACCAGTACAGGGCAAGCCAACCGAATACTAAATACTGAAAGAGTGCGCACTCAGTGCGCACTAGTGCGCACTAGTGCGCACTAGTGCATCCAATCGAATTCGCCATAACTGAGGTATAGTAAGAAAAGAGCATTGTCGAGACGTAACAATGGTCTAGACATAGACATAGTATATCTAGACCGAGCGTTTGCCTTTATTTAAGGAGTGGGGGTAAGTGCCGGTCTACAATAGGTGATTTAAGCCCTAAGCCTTAAGAAATTTACCAATTACAATCAAGTATGAGGAGAATACTCGACTGTGATTAGTCAATTTCTTAATGCTTAGGGCTTAAATCACCTATTGTAGACCGACACTAAAGATACACGTAGAAAAGGACATACTCTGTTTCGTGCCCCTTGCGTTCTTTCTCGCTCGCACAGAGCATAGCGCTCTCTTTCGTCATGCTACGTGCGAGCAAGAGAGAACGCAAGGGGCACGAAACAAAGTATGTCCTTTTCTACGTGCAACTCGGCTCCCACTCCTCAACACTCGGTCTAGATATACTATGTCTATGGGTCTAGATATATTATGTCTATGGAACGGACCCTTGTTCTTGACTAAAGCCTATAGCCTATCACACACAAATTGGCATAGCTGCATATGCATAGCATAAGACCGTCTGGACCAATGAGCATGCTATGTAAATCAATATGGCGATTTTATTTCGATGCTCATTGGTCCAGACGGTCTTATGCTATGCATATGCAGCTATGCCAATTTGTGTGTGATAGGCTTAAAGCGGGGAGCACACACTTTTGCATAAGCGCATAATCACAAGCATAAGGAAATTGATTGGTCCATTTCCTTATGCATAACGATATCAATCAATTTCCTTATGTTTATGATTATGCGCTTATGCAAAAGCATAGACATAGTATATCTAGACCGAGCGTTTGCCTTTATTTAAGGAGTGGGGGCCGATGCCCACGTAGAAAAGGACATACTCTGTTTCGTGCCCCTTGCGTTCTCTCTCGCTCGCACAGAGCATAGCGCTCTCTTTCGTCATGCTACGTGCGAGCGAGAGAGAACGCAAGGGGCAGGAAACAGAGTATGTCCTTTCCTACGTGGGCATCGGTTCCCACTCCTCAACACTCGGTCTAGATATACTATGTCTATGTGCAAAAGTGTGTGCTCCCCGCTATAACCTATAAAGTAACCTGCACTATACGACTTGGTACTTAATACACATATTTTATTCGATGATACTTTTTTCAGGTACGTGATAAAGCGAGATGTGTGCAAAATACTCATCTTTTTCGCTATCACCCTTGTTTGCTGCATACTTGCTAGAATATATTACCTGATATTTGTCAAACGCGATAAGCCCGGAGAAAAGTCCCGTCTGGCCGATCTGGCTAAAACGATGATATTAGGATCCGGTAGACACACAGCCGAGATGCTGCGGATCGTTAGGTATATGAATTTCGAGAATTATTCGCCCAGAGTGTACATTTGTGCTCTGACAGATAAGCTCAGTGTGGAGAAGGTCAGAGACCTGGAAGATGGCAATGAGGATTACAAAATTATAGAGATTTACAGAAGTCGGGAAGTTCGACAATCGTACTTCACTTCTATTTGGACCACTGTGTTCGCCATCCTCAACTGTCTTTCAATCTTATGGAGGAAAAATCCGGAACTTATTTTATGCAACAGTTCTGGCACTTGTGTTCCTTTGTGCGTCATAGCATTTTTATTTAAAGCGCTATGTATCACGCAAAGCGTTATTGTATTTGTAGAAAGCTTCTGCTGAGTCAAAAGC
>JAXRKO010001227.1:0-20135 GCA_037039905.1 Formica aserva
CCTAACCTAACCTAACCTAACCTAACCTAACCTAACCTAACCTAACCTAACCTAACCTAACCTAACCTAACCTAACCTAACCTAACCTAACCTAACCTAACCTAACCTAACCTAACCTAACCTAACCTAACCTAACCTAACCTAACCTAACCTAACCTAACCTAACCTAACCTAACCTAACCTAACCTAACCTAACCTAACCTAACCTAACCTAACCTAACCTAACCTAACCTAACCTAACCTAACCTAACCTAACCTAACCTAACCTAACCTAACCTAACCTAACCTAACCTAACCTAACCTAACCTAACCTAACCTAACCTAACCTAACCTAACCTAACCTAACCTAACCTAACCTAACCTAACCTAACCTAACCTAACCTAACCTAACCTAACCTAACCTAACCTAACCTAACCTAACCTAACCTAACCTAACCTAACCTAACCTAACCTAACCTAACCTAACCTAACCTAACCTAACCTAACCTAACCTAACCTAACCTAACCTAACCTAACCTAACCTAACCTAACCTAACCTAACCTAACCTAACCTAACCTAACCTAACCTAACCTAACCTAACCTAACCTAACCTAACCTAACCTAACCTAACCTAACCTAACCTAACCTAACCTAACCTAACCTAACCTAACCTAACCTAACCTAACCTAACCTAACCTAACCTAACCTAACCTAACCTAACCTAACCTAACCTAACCTAACCTAACCTAACCTAACCTAACCTAACCTAACCTAACCTAACCTAACCTAACCTAACCTAACCTAACCTAACCTAACCTAACCTAACCTAACCTAACCTAACCTAACCTAACCTAACCTAACCTAACCTAACCTAACCTAACCTAACCTAACCTAACCTAACCTAACCTAACCTAACCTAACCTAACCTAACCTAACCTAACCTAACCTAACCTAACCTAACCTAACCTAACCTAACCTAACCTAACCTAACCTAACCTAACCTAACCTAACCTAACCTAACCTAACCTAACCTAACCTAACCTAACCTAACCTAACCTAACCTAACCTAACCTAACCTAACCTAACCTAACCTAACCTAACCTAACCTAACCTAACCTAACCTAACCTAACCTAACCTAACCTAACCTAACCTAACCTAACCTAACCTAACCTAACCTAACCTAACCTAACCTAACCTAACCTAACCTAACCTAACCTAACCTAACCTAACCTAACCTAACCTAACCTAACCTAACCTAACCTAACCTAACCTAACCTAACCTAACCTAACCTAACCTAACCTAACCTAACCTAACCTAACCTAACCTAACCTAACCTAACCTAACCTAACCTAACCTAACCTAACCTAACCTAACCTAACCTAACCTAACCTAACCTAACCTAACCTAACCTAACCTAACCTAACCTAACCTAACCTAACCTAACCTAACCTAACCTAACCTAACCTAACCTAACCTAACCTAACCTAACCTAACCTAACCTAACCTAACCTAACCTAACCTAACCTAACCTAACCTAACCTAACCTAACCTAACCTAACCTAACCTAACCTAACCTAACCTAACCTAACCTAACCTAACCTAACCTAACCTAACCTAACCTAACCTAACCTAACCTAACCTAACCTAACCTAACCTAACCTAACCTAACCTAACCTAACCTAACCTAACCTAACCTAACCTAACCTAACCTAACCTAACCTAACCTAACCTAACCTAACCTAACCTAACCTAACCTAACCTAACCTAACCTAACCTAACCTAACCTAACCTAACCTAACCTAACCTAACCTAACCTAACCTAACCTAACCTAACCTAACCTAACCTAACCTAACCTAACCTAACCTAACCTAACCTAACCTAACCTAACCTAACCTAACCTAACCTAACCTAACCTAACCTAACCTAACCTAACCTAACCTAACCTAACCTAACCTAACCTAACCTAACCTAACCTAACCTAACCTAACCTAACCTAACCTAACCTAACCTAACCTAACCTAACCTAACCTAACCTAACCTAACCTAACCTAACCTAACCTAACCTAACCTAACCTAACCTAACCTAACCTAACCTAACCTAACCTAACCTAACCTAACCTAACCTAACCTAACCTAACCTAACCTAACCTAACCTAACCTAACCTAACCTAACCTAACCTAACCTAACCTAACCTAACCTAACCTAACCTAACCTAACCTAACCTAACCTAACCTAACCTAACCTAACCTAACCTAACCTAACCTAACCTAACCTAACCTAACCTAACCTAACCTAACCTAACCTAACCTAACCTAACCTAACCTAACCTAACCTAACCTAACCTAACCTAACCTAACCTAACCTAACCTAACCTAACCTAACCTAACCTAACCTAACCTAACCTAACCTAACCTAACCTAACCTAACCTAACCTAACCTAACCTAACCTAACCTAACCTAACCTAACCTAACCTAACCTAACCTAACCTAACCTAACCTAACCTAACCTAACCTAACCTAACCTAACCTAACCTAACCTAACCTAACCTAACCTAACCTAACCTAACCTAACCTAACCTAACCTAACCTAACCTAACCTAACCTAACCTAACCTAACCTAACCTAACCTAACCTAACCTAACCTAACCTAACCTAACCTAACCTAACCTAACCTAACCTAACCTAACCTAACCTAACCTAACCTAACCTAACCTAACCTAACCTAACCTAACCTAACCTAACCTAACCTAACCTAACCTAACCTAACCTAACCTAACCTAACCTAACCTAACCTAACCTAACCTAACCTAACCTAACCTAACCTAACCTAACCTAACCTAACCTAACCTAACCTAACCTAACCTAACCTAACCTAACCTAACCTAACCTAACCTAACCTAACCTAACCTAACCTAACCTAACCTAACCTAACCTAACCTAACCTAACCTAACCTAACCTAACCTAACCTAACCTAACCTAACCTAACCTAACCTAACCTAACCTAACCTAACCTAACCTAACCTAACCTAACCTAACCTAACCTAACCTAACCTAACCTAACCTAACCTAACCTAACCTAACCTAACCTAACCTAACCTAACCTAACCTAACCTAACCTAACCTAACCTAACCTAACCTAACCTAACCTAACCTAACCTAACCTAACCTAACCTAACCTAACCTAACCTAACCTAACCTAACCTAACCTAACCTAACCTAACCTAACCTAACCTAACCTAACCTAACCTAACCTAACCTAACCTAACCTAACCTAACCTAACCTAACCTAACCTAACCTAACCTAACCTAACCTAACCTAACCTAACCTAACCTAACCTAACCTAACCTAACCTAACCTAACCTAACCTAACCTAACCTAACCTAACCTAACCTAACCTAACCTAACCTAACCTAACCTAACCTAACCTAACCTAACCTAACCTAACCTAACCTAACCTAACCTAACCTAACCTAACCTAACCTAACCTAACCTAACCTAACCTAACCTAACCTAACCTAACCTAACCTAACCTAACCTAACCTAACCTAACCTAACCTAACCTAACCTAACCTAACCTAACCTAACCTAACCTAACCTAACCTAACCTAACCTAACCTAACCTAACCTAACCTAACCTAACCTAACCTAACCTAACCTAACCTAACCTAACCTAACCTAACCTAACCTAACCTAACCTAACCTAACCTAACCTAACCTAACCTAACCTAACCTAACCTAACCTAACCTAACCTAACCTAACCTAACCTAACCTAACCTAACCTAACCTAACCTAACCTAACCTAACCTAACCTAACCTAACCTAACCTAACCTAACCTAACCTAACCTAACCTAACCTAACCTAACCTAACCTAACCTAACCTAACCTAACCTAACCTAACCTAACCTAACCTAACCTAACCTAACCTAACCTAACCTAACCTAACCTAACCTAACCTAACCTAACCTAACCTAACCTAACCTAACCTAACCTAACCTAACCTAACCTAACCTAACCTAACCTAACCTAACCTAACCTAACCTAACCTAACCTAACCTAACCTAACCTAACCTAACCTAACCTAACCTAACCTAACCTAACCTAACCTAACCTAACCTAACCTAACCTAACCTAACCTAACCTAACCTAACCTAACCTAACCTAACCTAACCTAACCTAACCTAACCTAACCTAACCTAACCTAACCTAACCTAACCTAACCTAACCTAACCTAACCTAACCTAACCTAACCTAACCTAACCTAACCTAACCTAACCTAACCTAACCTAACCTAACCTAACCTAACCTAACCTAACCTAACCTAACCTAACCTAACCTAACCTAACCTAACCTAACCTAACCTAACCTAACCTAACCTAACCTAACCTAACCTAACCTAACCTAACCTAACCTAACCTAACCTAACCTAACCTAACCTAACCTAACCTAACCTAACCTAACCTAACCTAACCTAACCTAACCTAACCTAACCTAACCTAACCTAACCTAACCTAACCTAACCTAACCTAACCTAACCTAACCTAACCTAACCTAACCTAACCTAACCTAACCTAACCTAACCTAACCTAACCTAACCTAACCTAACCTAACCTAACCTAACCTAACCTAACCTAACCTAACCTAACCTAACCTAACCTAACCTAACCTAACCTAACCTAACCTAACCTAACCTAACCTAACCTAACCTAACCTAACCTAACCTAACCTAACCTAACCTAACCTAACCTAACCTAACCTAACCTAACCTAACCTAACCTAACCTAACCTAACCTAACCTAACCTAACCTAACCTAACCTAACCTAACCTAACCTAACCTAACCTAACCTAACCTAACCTAACCTAACCTAACCTAACCTAACCTAACCTAACCTAACCTAACCTAACCTAACCTAACCTAACCTAACCTAACCTAACCTAACCTAACCTAACCTAACCTAACCTAACCTAACCTAACCTAACCTAACCTAACCTAACCTAACCTAACCTAACCTAACCTAACCTAACCTAACCTAACCTAACCTAACCTAACCTAACCTAACCTAACCTAACCTAACCTAACCTAACCTAACCTAACCTAACCTAACCTAACCTAACCTAACCTAACCTAACCTAACCTAACCTAACCTAACCTAACCTAACCTAACCTAACCTAACCTAACCTAACCTAACCTAACCTAACCTAACCTAACCTAACCTAACCTAACCTAACCTAACCTAACCTAACCTAACCTAACCTAACCTAACCTAACCTAACCTAACCTAACCTAACCTAACCTAACCTAACCTAACCTAACCTAACCTAACCTAACCTAACCTAACCTAACCTAACCTAACCTAACCTAACCTAACCTAACCTAACCTAACCTAACCTAACCTAACCTAACCTAACCTAACCTAACCTAACCTAACCTAACCTAACCTAACCTAACCTAACCTAACCTAACCTAACCTAACCTAACCTAACCTAACCTAACCTAACCTAACCTAACCTAACCTAACCTAACCTAACCTAACCTAACCTAACCTAACCTAACCTAACCTAACCTAACCTAACCTAACCTAACCTAACCTAACCTAACCTAACCTAACCTAACCTAACCTAACCTAACCTAACCTAACCTAACCTAACCTAACCTAACCTAACCTAACCTAACCTAACCTAACCTAACCTAACCTAACCTAACCTAACCTAACCTAACCTAACCTAACCTAACCTAACCTAACCTAACCTAACCTAACCTAACCTAACCTAACCTAACCTAACCTAACCTAACCTAACCTAACCTAACCTAACCTAACCTAACCTAACCTAACCTAACCTAACCTAACCTAACCTAACCTAACCTAACCTAACCTAACCTAACCTAACCTAACCTAACCTAACCTAACCTAACCTAACCTAACCTAACCTAACCTAACCTAACCTAACCTAACCTAACCTAACCTAACCTAACCTAACCTAACCTAACCTAACCTAACCTAACCTAACCTAACCTAACCTAACCTAACCTAACCTAACCTAACCTAACCTAACCTAACCTAACCTAACCTAACCTAACCTAACCTAACCTAACCTAACCTAACCTAACCTAACCTAACCTAACCTAACCTAACCTAACCTAACCTAACCTAACCTAACCTAACCTAACCTAACCTAACCTAACCTAACCTAACCTAACCTAACCTAACCTAACCTAACCTAACCTAACCTAACCTAACCTAACCTAACCTAACCTAACCTAACCTAACCTAACCTAACCTAACCTAACCTAACCTAACCTAACCTAACCTAACCTAACCTAACCTAACCTAACCTAACCTAACCTAACCTAACCTAACCTAACCTAACCTAACCTAACCTAACCTAACCTAACCTAACCTAACCTAACCTAACCTAACCTAACCTAACCTAACCTAACCTAACCTAACCTAACCTAACCTAACCTAACCTAACCTAACCTAACCTAACCTAACCTAACCTAACCTAACCTAACCTAACCTAACCTAACCTAACCTAACCTAACCTAACCTAACCTAACCTAACCTAACCTAACCTAACCTAACCTAACCTAACCTAACCTAACCTAACCTAACCTAACCTAACCTAACCTAACCTAACCTAACCTAACCTAACCTAACCTAACCTAACCTAACCTAACCTAACCTAACCTAACCTAACCTAACCTAACCTAACCTAACCTAACCTAACCTAACCTAACCTAACCTAACCTAACCTAACCTAACCTAACCTAACCTAACCTAACCTAACCTAACCTAACCTAACCTAACCTAACCTAACCTAACCTAACCTAACCTAACCTAACCTAACCTAACCTAACCTAACCTAACCTAACCTAACCTAACCTAACCTAACCTAACCTAACCTAACCTAACCTAACCTAACCTAACCTAACCTAACCTAACCTAACCTAACCTAACCTAACCTAACCTAACCTAACCTAACCTAACCTAACCTAACCTAACCTAACCTAACCTAACCTAACCTAACCTAACCTAACCTAACCTAACCTAACCTAACCTAACCTAACCTAACCTAACCTAACCTAACCTAACCTAACCTAACCTAACCTAACCTAACCTAACCTAACCTAACCTAACCTAACCTAACCTAACCTAACCTAACCTAACCTAACCTAACCTAACCTAACCTAACCTAACCTAACCTAACCTAACCTAACCTAACCTAACCTAACCTAACCTAACCTAACCTAACCTAACCTAACCTAACCTAACCTAACCTAACCTAACCTAACCTAACCTAACCTAACCTAACCTAACCTAACCTAACCTAACCTAACCTAACCTAACCTAACCTAACCTAACCTAACCTAACCTAACCTAACCTAACCTAACCTAACCTAACCTAACCTAACCTAACCTAACCTAACCTAACCTAACCTAACCTAACCTAACCTAACCTAACCTAACCTAACCTAACCTAACCTAACCTAACCTAACCTAACCTAACCTAACCTAACCTAACCTAACCTAACCTAACCTAACCTAACCTAACCTAACCTAACCTAACCTAACCTAACCTAACCTAACCTAACCTAACCTAACCTAACCTAACCTAACCTAACCTAACCTAACCTAACCTAACCTAACCTAACCTAACCTAACCTAACCTAACCTAACCTAACCTAACCTAACCTAACCTAACCTAACCTAACCTAACCTAACCTAACCTAACCTAACCTAACCTAACCTAACCTAACCTAACCTAACCTAACCTAACCTAACCTAACCTAACCTAACCTAACCTAACCTAACCTAACCTAACCTAACCTAACCTAACCTAACCTAACCTAACCTAACCTAACCTAACCTAACCTAACCTAACCTAACCTAACCTAACCTAACCTAACCTAACCTAACCTAACCTAACCTAACCTAACCTAACCTAACCTAACCTAACCTAACCTAACCTAACCTAACCTAACCTAACCTAACCTAACCTAACCTAACCTAACCTAACCTAACCTAACCTAACCTAACCTAACCTAACCTAACCTAACCTAACCTAACCTAACCTAACCTAACCTAACCTAACCTAACCTAACCTAACCTAACCTAACCTAACCTAACCTAACCTAACCTAACCTAACCTAACCTAACCTAACCTAACCTAACCTAACCTAACCTAACCTAACCTAACCTAACCTAACCTAACCTAACCTAACCTAACCTAACCTAACCTAACCTAACCTAACCTAACCTAACCTAACCTAACCTAACCTAACCTAACCTAACCTAACCTAACCTAACCTAACCTAACCTAACCTAACCTAACCTAACCTAACCTAACCTAACCTAACCTAACCTAACCTAACCTAACCTAACCTAACCTAACCTAACCTAACCTAACCTAACCTAACCTAACCTAACCTAACCTAACCTAACCTAACCTAACCTAACCTAACCTAACCTAACCTAACCTAACCTAACCTAACCTAACCTAACCTAACCTAACCTAACCTAACCTAACCTAACCTAACCTAACCTAACCTAACCTAACCTAACCTAACCTAACCTAACCTAACCTAACCTAACCTAACCTAACCTAACCTAACCTAACCTAACCTAACCTAACCTAACCTAACCTAACCTAACCTAACCTAACCTAACCTAACCTAACCTAACCTAACCTAACCTAACCTAACCTAACCTAACCTAACCTAACCTAACCTAACCTAACCTAACCTAACCTAACCTAACCTAACCTAACCTAACCTAACCTAACCTAACCTAACCTAACCTAACCTAACCTAACCTAACCTAACCTAACCTAACCTAACCTAACCTAACCTAACCCGATACCTAACCGTAACCCGATACCTAACCGTAACCCGATACTAACCGTAACCCGATACTAACCGTAACCCGATACTAACCGTAACCCGATACTAACCGTAACCCGATACTAACCGTAACCCGATACTAACCGTAACCCGATACTAACCGTAACCCGATACTAACCGTAACCCGATACTAACCGTAACCCGATACTAACCGTAACCCGATACTAACCGTAACCCGATACTAACCGTAACCCGATACTAACCGTAACCCGATACTAACCGTAACCCGATACTAACCGTAACCCGATACTAACCGTAACCCGATACTAACCGTAACCCGATACTAACCGTAACCCGATACTAACCGTAACCCGATACTAACCGTAACCCGATACTAACCGTAACCCGATACTAACCGTAACCCGATACTAACCGTAACCCGATACTAACCGTAACCCGATACTAACCGTAACCCGATACTAACCGTAACCCGATACTAACCGTAACCCGATACTAACCGTAACCCGATACTAACCGTAACCCGATACTAACCGTAACCCGATACTAACCGTAACCCGATACTAACCGTAACCCGATACTAACCGTAACCCGATACTAACCGTAACCCGATACTAACCGTAACCCGATACTAACCGTAACCCGATACTAACCGTAACCCGATACTAACCGTAACCCGATACTAACCGTAACCCGATACTAACCGTAACCCGATACTAACCGTAACCCGATACTAACCGTAACCCGATACTAACCGTAACCCGATACTAACCGTAACCCGATACTAACCGTAACCCGATACTAACCGTAACCCGATACTAACCGTAACCCGATACTAACCGTAACCCGATACTAACCGTAACCCGATACTAACCGTAACCCGATACTAACCGTAACCCGATACTAACCGTAACCCGATACTAACCGTAACCCGATACTAACCGTAACCCGATACTAACCGTAACCCGATACTAACCGTAACCCGATACTAACCGTAACCCGATACTAACCGTAACCCGATACTAACCGTAACCCGATACTAACCGTAACCCGATACTAACCGTAACCCGATACTAACCGTAACCCGATACTAACCGTAACCCGATACTAACCGTAACCCGATACTAACCGTAACCCGATACTAACCGTAACCCGATACTAACCGTAACCCGATACTAACCGTAACCCGATACTAACCGTAACCCGATACTAACCGTAACCCGATACTAACCGTAACCCGATACTAACCGTAACCCGATACTAACCGTAACCCGATACTAACCGTAACCCGATACTAACCGTAACCCGATACTAACCGTAACCCGATACTAACCGTAACCCGATACTAACCGTAACCCGATACTAACCGTAACCCGATACTAACCGTAACCCGATACTAACCGTAACCCGATACTAACCGTAACCCGATACTAACCGTAACCCGATACTAACCGTAACCCGATACTAACCGTAACCCGATACTAACCGTAACCCGATACTAACCGTAACCCGATACTAACCGTAACCCGATACTAACCGTAACCCGATACTAACCGTAACCCGATACTAACCGTAACCCGATACTAACCGTAACCCGATACTAACCGTAACCCGATACTAACCGTAACCCGATACTAACCGTAACCCGATACTAACCGTAACCCGATACTAACCGTAACCCGATACTAACCGTAACCCGATACTAACCGTAACCAAGGCAAGACATAGCGTGAAAAGCAGATGAGAAGAACATTACCCCATTTGAGCCTAAACTTTACGCGATCGATGCGGCGTAAGCTTGTAAATATTATGTGTAGGACTTCATACATATAAATAGTGTAGATAAAGTGCGTTTAGATTTTAAGAAGCGGTTTAGATATAAGAACGCATCGAAATTGTAAAATATATGTGTAAAAACCGAATGTACAGAACATAGAGCGAAAGTGCAGCATTCGAAGACCTGCACTTAAAAGTGTACCGCAACCACACTTTTATGACATGTAATATAGATGTACCGTAGTATAGATTTTTAGTATTTAGACACCTTGTACAATTAGATATATTAATTTACAAGGAAATTGCGATCCGAGCGATTTTAATGTATTTATACCGAATGTGCAGCACATAGTATAGGTGCGTGCACTATAGCGAAACTTGCGTGCGCGTCCAAGAGGCGTGCCTTGGTAGAGAGGGAATCTCCAGAGTGGGAGAACGCGAAGAGTAGAGAAAGGATAAAAGGACGTGCAGAGCACCGTTCGAGGCCTTTTCCCCGGAGAACCAAACGTACGAATAAACGTTACACGGGTATACCGAAAAGGAATAAGTCGCGGAATTTAGAGTCTCGATATATACGAGATACGCGACGTTAAATATAAGGGCCTTTTCCCCGAAGAACCAAACGTACGAATAAACGTTACACGAGTATACCGAAAAGGAATAAGTCGCGGAATTTAGAGTCTCGATACATACGAGATACGCGACGTTAAATAATAAAAGCTTTTCCGCGGAAACCAAGAGAAAACCGAGAAATCGTTTTTACGGGTGATAGTGTGTTTAACTCGTAACGGAAGCGCGATTAATTTCTATATAATTATACTGTTTAATATTTAAATATATTTATACTTTTATATATTAAAAGTATGGTGAAAGTTTATTTACCTCGAAACGCGAAATCCTTGTCCTCAGTCTGTGTGTCGATCCAGCTTCGTCCAGAGGGTAGTCCGATGATCCACGGGCGTTGATCCGACGAATCCAGCGGCGACCTGAAACAGCGGTGAAAGGAAATTAGCCACGCGAGAGGAACAACGCGCAACCGGCGAGTGTTGCGCGCACAACGTCGATCCGACGGAACATTCAATAGGCGTCCGTAGAGTTTCCATTCAGTGGGTAGTCCGTAAACCTAAGAGCGTTGATCCAGTGAATCCAGCGGCGACCTGAAACAGAAAGAAGATTGGGATTAAGGAATATCCCCTTGCAGCCAAGCATATTTGCAGTGGCGTGAACGGCGGCGCGTACAGAGACGCCGAGCAACCCGTCCGACGGCGGACCACAGGGACGTCGTCTGAGAACATCCCTTGTTTGTTGGATGGTAAAACAAACTGGCGACCGTAAAACTAAGGTAGGAAAACCTATTTTGTGAATAATTCACCATCTCGAGTAAATTGTCCGATCATAACCCAATACTAACCGTAATACAATCTTGCCTTACCTGACCAAATCTGACATTGCTTTGCTTCAGTAATAATTAATAATTATAGTTACGCTATATCTTCGAAACGGTACGTCCTACGGCAAAAGTGCATAGGACCTTTCTCCTAAGTCTCGACCAAGTACGTCCAAAAGGTTCTATGCACTTTTGCCGTAGAACGTACCGTTTCGGAGATACACCGTTTCGTAGAACTCGACGAGATACGCTAAAAAGATCCCGTACACTTTTTCGCTACAACGCACCGTTACCGAATTTCGACAACTTTTCGTTCCTTTTCCATTTTTGACTTCAAAGGCTTAGGAAGGAGGGAAAAAAATTATACGTCCAATCGACGTATTTTTTTTTCTTTTTTTTTTTAATTCTCTATTGATTGGCATTGTCGAATTTTGGTCGATATTCTGCGTCCCGTATTAACCTTGCGACACAAATTTCGTACACCCGACTCCAAGTATACAGTGTCCAAAGGGTACGTCCTACGTGAGTGGGCTATAGGACCAAAATTGTACCCTTTTGCAAGACTAATCGATATCCCTCAGGAGCCAACTCTCCCCCGTCAACGGTTTCCGAGTTACGGACCCAAAATACCAAGGGACGCTTTACACCCCTATAATTAAAAAAAAACGGAGATAAATATCAACATGGGACCAACGCCAGTATCCATACGTATGATTGTATATGGTTATTATGGTTGTGTCTGTAACATGAACGTTAGCAGAAACCAGTGAATGGTATACGTATTGAAATGAGCAATCCCTTTGTTTGGCTGCCGCCACTTTTTCGCCGAGAGACAGATGCGTTTGGTGGCATCTCATTCTAGTATTATCTGATTGGTCAATGACATGGCATGTCACGTGACATCAAAATGATGTGACAGTTCACTGCTATAACACATACGCATGACATCACCGAGTCAATATTTTTAGTAAGGTTTTTCATCAATAGAAAGAAATACCAGTTATCCAAACGCAACCTCTCTCTCGAAATAATGCCGACAGCCAAACAATAGGACCGTTCATTCCAGTATGTATAGAGTTCAGTGATTCAAAAACGCTAAATGATTACATTGGTAGAATACAGAGAGAGCGGCGACCAGAAAAGGAAAAAAAAAAGGAAAAAATAGAAAAATTCCGCACGCTTTTAAGAAGTAGAAATACACTAGTAACCGTTGCGCGCGAAGCTTTAAATGAAATGAATTCATAAACGCACAAATAACCTTGAATTATAATTTGCTTTACTTATAGCGTTTTCGAATGTAGCTGATTTAATCGCTCTGAGAGCGATTAATGACGTCATTGCATTGTCTCTGCCAATAAAAGGCTTGAATTCATAGTAAAATATAGTGATTAATTGATCCGGGTTGAATTAACCCGTTCATTCGAAAACGCTATTAATCTACGCCAGCAGACCCGATTGTTAGGTTAGGTTTGGTTAGATCTGACTTGAGATAATAAAAATAGTTGTTACGCCCTTCCATTGACCCATCCTTTCTCGGGTCTGGATCTGGGGGGCTATTAATGCCGTATTAAGCCCGATTCACACTAGCGGCTCGCGGCTGCGACTGCGATTGCCTCAGCCAATCAGAAAGCACCAATTGCAAGTATGATTGGAGCGTAGCAAATCACAATCACAAACGCAATCGCAATCGCAGCCGCGAGCCGCTAGTGTGATTCGGGCTTTACATTACGGGTTGCGAGCTCGGTTGCGGTTGGGTTTACGGTTGATAGTTGCGGTTTGACCAATCAACCGGCTATCTGCTTTGCTCTGATTGGTCAATCCGTAATCGTCAACCATAACTCCAACCGCAATCGAGCCTGCAACCTGTAGTGTAATACGGCCTTAATAGGCCCCCTCAACATAACATAAACATATTTAGATTAAGCGGTAATTTTAATGAGCGTACTCGTTTAATGAGAGAGAGAGAGAGTGAGATTCAAATCTTATATAATTTATCATAAAGATATACTATTTAAATATTATCTAAAAAAAGTGTAGCCGTTTAGTTTCCATGATACAGGGATATGTCGCCAATAAATACCAAAGCAAACAACGCATGACGGTAATTCCATTTTTTGGGGGAGGGAGACGATGGGCAAAGAAAAGCGAAGAAATAAATCAGTCGATTTGCTCTCGAATAAAACGAAACGTTAGTTTATACTTGAATAAATAAAGTAACGATATTTTACACGATTAACTGCTTCTCGTGTATCTCACATAGCATAACAAATTTTATTATATAGGATCACATATACATTTGTTTATAGAAACATTTGCCATAAAAACTTTTTTTACATTAGTCCTATAAATTTAATATAATTTACTATAAAGGTTTTTAAAAGAAGATTTAGTTGAAGTTTAAAAACTTTTACTTTTATATATTTATAGTTTATTGAAAATAATCTTAGGACTATGTGTCGACATTTAAAAAAAAATGTAATGTATAATGTAATATAAATTTTAAATTGTAATTTATCTATGGTAAAGTATTAAACAAAAGAAGTGAGACAGTATTTCACAATGCATAGTATTGATGTAAAAAATGTCATTATTATTATATATGTAAAGTACATGGCAAAAATACTCATATTATGATCTAAAGAAGAAAGAAAAGTGACTAGTCTAACAAATTTATTATATTTATTATATTTATTAGATTTAGACAGATTCGAATAGTCTAGAAATATTATATATACATCTTGAATGTTTAAAATTTTTTGATAATCAAAATCATATCTTTATAAAAAAATAGATCTCTTGCGCTGTGGAATGCACATCTATCAGTGGTTCTTGTGTCTTTTTCTATATATATATATATATATATATATATATATATATATATATATATATATGTTGATCTTAACGATATATTTCTTATAAACTTAAAATAATTTTATGTTATAAGAATAAAGCTTCATAAGTTAGAATAATAATGTTTTTAAACATTAAGGATGTAAAAAAAAATCTTTTCTTTATATAGTACTTATTTTAATCAATGATGATGTCCAGTTGTAATCAAAGCGGGTAAAAATGATCCTATTACCAAGAATAATATTTCTTTAACTTTAAGTCCAGTCGCAGATGACGTTGTACCCTCGATGTTTGACAAATGTGAATAATTATTGTTTCTTGTCATTAATTCTGGCAAAACATGTACAGTGGCTACGTAAAGAAATGTTCCAGCGCTAAACAACATAGCCAAACCAGTCGCATTGACGCTACTCAATGTTTCTTTTCCTTCCTGCAACGATACAAATTTACTATTAATTAAATCTCGTATTACATATAGAAATTAATAAGTTAAAAAATCTAAAAAACAGAAATGTATTCAAGCTCATCAAACGATAATGTAAACATAGAATAAAACGACAAAATTTAAACTGTAAAGATTTTAGTTGTTAAGAGGAAATATGTACAAAGAATAACAAATACATTCCTAAAAACACATGTTAAATTAGTACTCGCATTTTATTATTACTTCTTCTCTACAATATTGATTAAGTATCTCGTGCACTAAGATTCACCGTATTAACGTAATATTTCCATACATTATTATATAAAACTTGTGTATATATAAATATCTGTTATAAAAATAATTATGACAAATAATTTGCGTTACTTACTTTTCCAATTCCAAAATATGTCACAAGTGCAAGACATGGTGCCGCAAGAGAGAAAATTAATAAGTGTCTACTTATCTTCTTTCTATCTACACCTTCGTGAAGAAGAAATGATACGAGTCCAAATGCAGCTGGTGCCTATAAAAAATAATTATTTAATAAGAAAGAGGATAGTAACGTAACTACACTAAGGATATGTTCACGCAACCTAAATTATACAATTTTTATTAAGCATTTGTAAACTAATTGCTAAAACATTATATAATTAAAATCTTACTTTGTGCAACATTATTGCAAAAAAAACTATCACTTCGACATCAGCTTGAGATGTAGTAGCAGCAGCTCCCAATGCAACTCCGTCAACAGCTGCATGTACTATAAGACCTAAAGTTGCTGTAATACTTTTTTGTCTTCCTCCACTTTTTCTAGCTGAACATTGATCGATCAAAAGCATAAATACAAAACCAAGTACTAAACTAATTCCAATTAAAGAATGTAAATCACCTGTAAAAACACAAGTACTACTTATATTTATATGTTAGATATCATTTTCATGAAATGTGGCAATCAATAAATACACGATTACATACTATATAATCCTTTTTCATTAGAAATTCCACCAGTGAATAATGCTCTTATACCCTCAGGTATAATCACTGCTAATGCAGTACCAACGAGAAGTCCTGCTCCTAATATCGATACTAATTGTAACTTATCCTAAAGAAAGCACATATTGTGTATAATTGCATAGCACGTTAAGACATAGTGTGTTTTATATACATAAAATATTCTCCGTTTATTATAAGAAATAATCTTACTTCTGACAAATTTATAACTAATGGCAATGATCCTGCTACACAAGAGCCAACAAACATAACAAGAGAAAGCATCCATAGCATTGCTCTCTCCTCCATTTTTATTTAATACTGATGGAAATTATTAATTTTCTACATTATTATGTTGTTAACAAATAAAATATACGTGTCAGACATCAATATGAAATAATTGAGTAACTGTCAATCAAATTATAAATTTGCAGTCATACACTAATCTATCATGTCAATGTAATAATTTTTATGACAGATAAGAATATATATAAGATATTATTCGCTGATTTATATGCGATATTCATTGACATCGATTAATTTAGCCACAAAAGTCGACAAAAGCGACAGATTGACAGATGACAGACCAAGACCAATTCTAAGGGTGCGAACTCATGCAGCGGAATAGCGTAAAGCCCGAATCACACTAGCGGCTCGCGGCTGCGATTACGATTGCCTCAGCCAATCAGAAAGCACCAATTGCAAGTATGATTGGAGCGTAGCAAATCACAATCACAAACGCAATCGCAATCGCAGCCGCGAGCCGCTAGTGTGATTCGGGCTTTACGCTTTTCCGCTGCCATGGGTTTGCACCCTAAGTGACTCCAAATTGATCTTGAGCATAGATATATAAAATATATAGTCGGAGCAACAGAGTAACAGAGTTGTGACGCGATCACTGGTCTAGTTTCCACCGTAAGTATCAATTCGCATCTAGCGCGGCGTAGGACTAAATTTAAGTCGATGGAAACGTTAGGGTGCCATTACATGGAGCGCGGAAACGCGGATTAGCGTAACGCGGAACGAGAGTGAAACCAATCGCGAGCATTCTGCAGTTTATGTTACGCTCGCGATTGGTTCCCTTCTCGTTCCGCCTTACGCTAATCCGCGTTTCCGCGCTTCATGTAATGGCACCCTTAAATTCGATGCGCACCGAAACAGAATCGGATTGAAGATTTCGGTGGAAACTATATGGACAATAACATTCAGAGCGATCAAACCTCATCTGCTTCATTCGAAAATGCTAATATAAGGGTACTTATATGGATTTTATTAGATTAATCAATAATACATCGATTAAGCATTTGATTGATCAATCATGGCAAAGAATCTTGTGCTTCAAAGTCAAAATAGCATCAAACGGAATATACTTCATATTATTTATATTAATCAGATTTAAAACCCATTTTTTGGATGAACATATGTTCATGGCAAATTGATGAGTTTAATCGCTCTTGGAGTGATTGTAAGCGGTACACATACGCATCCCATATAGCACAAAAAGATTGCAGAAATATTACATAGATTATTTCAATGTAACAATAGAATGTTCCATATACATTGCGAAATATTGCTGCAAAATGTTGCTGTAAGATTGCATTAAAATGTCCGCCTTCAGTATTAACATTACAAAGTAACATACTTGTAATAATGCAATGCATTACTGTGAAAATGTATTTATAATAATATATATATATATAGTATATACAGATGTTTTTGATCTCATTTATACGTTTTCTAAACTGCCTTACATATGTATATTGTAAAACATTGTACACATCAAATAGCTGTTAAAAACATAAAAATTGTATACACACATACTTGAAAGAGCATAAATGCTACTTCGTAAGTAGTATGGTATATTTGTAATACAAATAATACACATAATATATTTTGTTATTGCTAATAAGTTGTTACAGGTACAATAAACCAATAATCTTTTAAATATCTTGTATATAATCCATGGCAAAATAATTTCATAAAATATACAATTTCATATTTTTTTTGTCCAGATATATGTAAACATAAATAAAATATTACATTAATATCTTATTATTAACTTTTTAATATTTTTAGTATTATTGCCTAGAGAGAGAGAGAGAGAGAGAGAGAGAGAGAGAGAGACAGAGAGACAGACAGAGAGAGAGAGAGAAAGAGACAGTTTTGTTTCGTCAATCAAGAACAAGAGAAAGGTTGCACGGTAAGAGCGGTAAGATCGCGTAATATGTTCAACGTAATGCTTGAAGTTTCAGTCTTTCGCTTTCTCTACCACGAACTCGATCGCACCACGTGCTCTCGATTCCTTTTTATGGTGGAAGCGTTTTTTTAACGGGACATCAATTTAGTGTCATAATGCTCGTCGGAATGTTACTAGTGTTGCAAAAAAGAATCTAGCCGACTAAAAATTAATTATAGGAAAGAGTTAATTAGTGAGTGTTGTACATATACATACACACACACACATATATATATATATATATATATATATATAATATATATGTATATAAATAATATCTAATACTTAATATGAATAAACTGAATTTGTGCAGAATACCAAAACTGTAATCTGTGTGATCACCAAGAAGGAAATTAGGTCAAGAATATTAAAGTGTCGAAACGACCTTTCTGAAATAATTATTAGATGTTCGATAGATTTATATATAATGTTCATACAATTTATAATAATTGGAGTCACCTTTCTAAATTATACCAACATTATATATATAAATCTCTCGAACGTTTAATAATTATGCTTTTAGATTTGACATTTCGACATTTTAATATTCTTGTCCTGATTTTCTTCTTGAATCACTCGGATTACAGTTTAGTTTTCCGCGAATTCAATTTATTCATAATATTTCTTTAGTTTATCGTTTACTTAAAAACCACTAAAAAAAATTTAAATATGCTGTACAAAAAAATGCCATTTCAAAGATATTTCAAATTTACTAGTTATGTAAAGATCATGATTGGAATGTCAATTGCCTAATTGCTGAATCCAGTTTTACTTTCTCCAGAGAAGTACGTCTGACAATTTTGAAATAGAATATATGATGAAGATCTAAAAATACTTTAACTACTTCTTTTTTATTTACTATAGATTTTCGTAGATTTTTTGAGAATCAGCGGTTTATATTTTATATTAAAAGTATACATCATTTAAACTTGCAATGATGAATTGATTAAGGATTATATTAATTTTACTTTAAAAAACAGAGATTAGTTTGTTTAGTTATTAGATTAGCATTTCTCAGTGCACGCATATATACGTAAGCATATATACAAAGCTCATTAAAATTGAAGAGTTTGATATTTTCGATTTTCTTTTCGATCTTTGAGAATAATCATTGCGAAGATAATTATTCTAATAAATAAAACAAATTTTTATTTTATGCTTTTAGATTTTTGCATAAAATGCCAAATTGAAATATTCCGAAAACCTTTTTAATATAATATAATAATGTATCGGGTACACGACGAAATAGATGACTGCTACTATTTTCATTAGTCACAATAATTAATTAGTAATATTAATTTCCCATATCCGGCATTTTTTATGAATATAGTGACTTATAATTACAATATAAGCACAACTATGAAGAAAAACGCGCGAGACGTGCATTGAAATATTTAATTCGATTTTATTCTTCAAAGACGTGTTTTATAAAATGTAATCAAAACATATTTAACAGAAAAAGAAGTAAAAATATTTGCAAACTCGGCTACTTTAAAAATTTGGACAATATTAATATTAATCGAGAACGTAACCAGTAAGAGAGATGAATGTTACGACAATAGTCGGTGCCGCTATAAAAGCAGCGACCGTCCTACTTGGCGTCAGCATCGGGAAGATTACTATAA
>JAXRKO010001228.1:0-20091 GCA_037039905.1 Formica aserva
CAAGCAGGCTTGGAATGCGGCCGGCGAAAACACTCGCTGTCCTCCTCACACAGGGAAGCCCCGAGTGACGTAGCGTTGCCTAGCAACCACGCTTCCCGTTCACCATGCAACGGCATAGGAGCCCTATCCCACCACGCACAGTAGGCGCTCCCACTGCAGCATCTTCCCACCAACACCCGAAGACCGGAGGAGCTCAGAGCAAGCGCAGCATCCAGCATTATTAACTCAGCGCTCTTACAGTTAACTCGTTTTCAATTAAGAAGCATTCTAGCCTTTGTCACAAAGCGTTAGCATTTAATAATCCGGCGTGCGCGTCGTCAAACTTCCAATTCGCATAGTCTTTAAGACTTTTATATATACTCCTCTGTAAAGAAAGAGTTTACCAGCCGCTAGTCTAGCGACTGTAACATTACTAACTTAACGTTGAATATAAAATAAAAGTGATTTTTATATTGCAACGATTCTCGATTATTTAACGACCGGCAACTCCCACATCCTCGATCAGCCGTCGTCCATTGCACGTCAGCAGACGTAGTAATTTCCTTGGAACCTTCGGAAGACAATCCATAGGAAGGAATCCAGTGTGCTTAGAGAACATCATACAGCATATATTCAGATGTAAAAATCTGGTAAGTTAAGGTAACACCGATTTCACAGTGACAAGTTGAAGCCTTCTGGTCCCTGGCAGACTCGGTGAACTGCAGAGTGGCCAAAATAACATTTTCTATTTAAATAAAGCATTAATAAATACTTACCAGTAAGGAACAAATAAATATAATAGCTATTGAAGAAATAACGGAGAACCATAAAATATATATATATATATAAATCAAGTTATAGCTATTTTCATAAATAATTAGTATAGTCACGTTTCTTTGAATTACTTAGCTCTAGTAATTTAATTTCCTTTTTTTTTATCAACCTCGAATACTGGGACGTGACATATTAAAATTTGGTGGCAGCGGTGGGATCGCAGAAGCCAACTTGTCATTTTCTTGTGCTATTAATCTTATTCTTTCAGAAAGTGAATTGTGCGCGATATAACGTTCAATTTGAGTCTCGGTTAATATCATTCAGATTTTTCTTGAATCTTTCGCGGACTACAGTGCCGTTACAATTTCATTTGATTATTACGCACCGTGTTATTTAGATTTTGCTTAATTCATTTATTTCTACACGTAGTATTCGTGTTCGATTTTCATTTTTATTAACGCTGTTAAAATTCAGCGATTATTCTCGACTGCGTGTGCTTTGATGCAATATTAAGACGGCATAGTGACATTCTGACGCTGTGAACTGGAGCGAATATACTTCGCTCATCACTGCGAAAGAATTATTGAACAATACCTGGTTCTGTGACAGTGTCCGGTAGCGGATATATACGCCGCTCGTCACTTGTAACAGGAGCGTTTCTCTCCGGTGAGGCAGGATTCCGCACGTTGAGAACGCGAATGTAACACAGACATCAGTGTTTAAATATTTTTATAAAGCCAATAAGACACGCCACGCAGTAGAGAAGTGATTGATTTTAGTAAAAGTGAAAGCTAGCTCTTTGAAGTGCCGCAAACTCGAAGCGACGGCTCCGAGCGGATAGGCCGCTCGTCATTGCTTTGAGCTTTTTTGTGTACATACGATAAACGGAGAGTGGTGAGGCAGGATTCCGCACGCTCTTTCTTGTTCCTTCTCTTTGGTGAGGCAGGATTCCGCACACTGAGATTGGAATAGGATGACGGATATCGTTATGTGGGCAAAATAAGTGCCTCAGAGAATCACTACACAATACTGAAATCAAATCCTTATTCAAATTTCGTGTTTTAAGACATGCCAAGAACGCGTCGTGCAGGAAAGAAATACCAGTTTCGACGCTTGATAAGAGCGCAGCTTAGAGAAGCAGCGAATCGTTCCGTCGGGACCGATATTACAGACAATCATAGTGTCCGAGCTCATAAACAATTAAACGAGAAAGGAAGTTTCGTTTATAAACTGATTCCGATCACGGTCGAGCAGTCTCCGTTACCATATTCAGAAATCCCGGAGAACGACCCGCGTCGCGAATATCACGCACAGACTCAAATTCAAAGCGTTAGCGCCAGCGACAAATAAAGGAAACGTATATACCACTGTTATTTCTATATTATACTACTATTGTGTGTGTTTTATTACCTTACCCTATAATCATATTTTTACTTTCCAGCGTATTACATTGTGTTACAATATACATATATATATATATCCTAATTACTTACTCTAGCTTATACGTTCCACTTATTCTATTACATTGCTTAAATACTACTAAAATTAATCGGGACATTCATGTGCCCGCACAGAATTTCAAGACCTCTTACGCCAAATTACGAAGTAGCACCTCCTCCTCCTCCGCCAATAAGGCTGTACGTTTGTCAGAAATCAGCACTTTGCATTAGAACGAATAGCGACATAACGTTTTGTGAACCGTGTTTAAATAAGTTTGATCATACTGAAAGACTAAACTGGCGCAGAATTTATAAGCATACTTTGACTATCGACGGTGTTTCTACTAATCATTCTTGCCAAAGCTGTCATAAGCGGTTAACCAGGCTTCGATTTGGGGAGGAATGCTACGAATGCCTTACTAAATTTAATGAATATCAGGAAGATCCTGATTTAGCCGAAGCAGTATATTTCGAAGACGACGACACCGTAGTTATAAATATCGAAATCTACGGTGAAGACGTGGAATAATATTGCAAAATATATATATATGTGTATTCTTTAGAAGTTAAGAACATTTTATTATATATATATGTACCATTTATTATATTCAACATTTACTTGAGTTTTACTATTCATAATTTTATTACAAGCATTTATAAGAAATAAATCTCAGAAAATTCACAAAAATATTATCGTTCTATTTATATCTTACTATATGCACTTATACATATTTTTCTTATTATATTGCTACTATATTCTTATTATATTATTCAATCATTACGTAGTTTTTGTTATTTTATATGTATTAATCTATCACGCTGTGTTCAGTTTAATGTACTATACCATATTCTTACAGGATTAAAAGGATCCATACCATTCTAATCGTACGTATTGTACTAATTTTATATTGTATCTATAAGCTTGCCAAATCATTATTTTGATCATTATTATAATTTAGCGGTAACGCATGACTCCGAGAATACCGAGGGACCGTGAAACGCCAATTATTTCACAGGAAAGTTCCACAGTAGAACAAATATTTATTTGCCAAAGAGGTACCGGTTATATTCATCATATAACTACAGCCGCTCTCTGCTATAATTGTCATCAGAATCTACCCTCAATCGAACGAATAAATTGGCACAAAATATTTAGACATACCCTTACGGTAAGCGGAACACCGTCCGGAATTAGTTGCCAACGGTGTCGCGTACGTCTGACCGTCGCCCGACTCGGGTTTATGTGCGTTGAGTGCACCGAAAAGTATAGCCTGTTTTTATCAAACCCCGAGCTAGTAAATTCCCGTAACAACAACGACGGTTCAACGACAATCAATATATACACATACATCCAGTCTACTGAGACAGGAACAGAAATAAGCCCCGAAACCGGAACGGAAATAAACTTTTAAAGAAAAATATACGTAAAGAAAATTCGCAATGGCTCATAATACAAGGTCACACAGCTCGGTGAGCATTGATTCAGACACGGAGAAAAAACAAAAGAACACAGGCGACCGCGACAAACCAACCGACCACATAGACGCGAACTCATTATTCGATGTCCTTTCTAGAATTCAAACTGAATTATCGCGACTACGCGGACTACCCGAACAAGTAAACAATCTCGAACAACGCGTGAACGAGGCTTCGCGCGCCCCGTCGGCATACGACGAATGCATCGATAACCAAATACGCGAGGAACCACCGGTAGTTATGCCAACTCTGAAATTGAAAGATGTGGTTGCTAATATTCCCCCGTTTAACGGATACAAAATCTCTGTTTTCCAGTTCGCCCGAGCATGCGAACGTGCTCGCGATTTGTTACCATCTGTACAAGAACCGCAACTCGTACAGTTCATTATTAATAAAATAGAAGGCGACGCGTATCAAGTCATAGAAGGAAACGTATACACGCGCGTCGTAGATCTATTGGACAAACTCAAAAATATATTTGCTCCGAATAAATCTGTGGCACAATACCGCGGAGAATTAGCTAATGCTTATAAGTTGCCAAACGAGACTGTATTAAAATATGCAGGCAAGGTTAAAGATTTAAGACTCGCCATATTAGACGGACAACGCCGTCAAGGAACGGGCAACCTACACCGATACAATAGCGAGATAGAGAACGAAGTATTAGAGGCATTTGTAAATGGATTACCCTCCAATGTGATCACGCGTATGGAACATAGAAACATTAACACGTTAGACGAAGCCATCGAATGGGCTGTTAAGATTACAAGAAACTTAGAAATAGAAAAACAACGCGAAAGACAATTTATGCCTCGACAATTCCCCGTTACGCGTTCAGACATAAATAATCCGAGACCCGTCGAACAAGAACAACCTAAATCGATATTGAAGAATCCCAACAATTTTGTTCCGCGACCGTGGATTAGGCCCCTAGTACCGGGACAGCCGGGACCGAACGCTCCTAATGTATGTAACTATTGCAAATTCCCCGGACACAAGGTTACAGAATGTCGAAAACTAGCATACCGAAACGCGACGCAAGCGTCGGGAAACGCGGAAGGCCGCCCGACGGTGAGCGCAACCAAGGAACCGGCCCAAGCGACAGCGCACCCCATCACGATACACACAGAACCATCAACGAGCCAGACCTGAACATTTACGACAAAAATCAAGGCTCAAGTTTTTCTAAAACTTTATTAAAAAATTATGATGACCCAGCGCCGGTCATCGAACCAGTAAAAAGGGAACCTTTAGATAAAGAAGCCAGTATTGGGATGGCGAACCTAGGACCCAAAACGTGTCAACCTAGGATCGCCCTCACTTGCAAGAATTTTAAGGGATATTGTTTTTTTATGGTAGATTCAGGATCTTCCGTAAATTTAATTAAAATCAAGATATTAAAAAATACCCCCATAAATGTAAAGGATACACTGAGATTAAAGGGCATTTCAGAGAAACCAATAAGGACATTAGGCTCAACTGTATTCGAAATTATGGGAAAGGAAACAAAATTTTATGTCGTCAGGGATAATTTCGGTATACCTGCTGACGGCATAATAGGCGCCAGTTTCTTAAAAGATAATAACGCTGTCATTGACTATAAGCAAGAATGTCTAACCTTTGATAGCATACAAGTACCGTTTTATAAAAATGAAGAAATCATGGTGCCGTCGCGCACCATCGTTGACGTTGCATTCAACATAACAAATCCAGAAAAGAAGGAGGGTTACATCCCTCGAAACGAGCCGGTAAAGGGATTACTTCTGGGTGATGCTCTTGTCAAAAATTCCCGAGGGAAAGGGCTTATTAAAGCATATAATTTGACAGAACAGAATTATACCATAGAAGTCTACCCTATGCCTCTCGAAGATTATTTCATACCAGATGACTCTGAGGAGCATCTAACTCCACTGAATTCTTCTACTTTCGGAAATCTTATGAGCCACGGAGAGCTCTCCAATAATGGGAAATCTTCTGCTTCCAATGACCACGAAGGTCTTGCCATTTCTCAAGATGCCTCGCCCGCATCTTCGAGCCTCAAACACTCTATTGACACGCTTCCAGGGCCAATAGGACTTGAGGATCTCCTATATTCTGAAAATACTAATTCTATGAGCTCGAACAAGCTCTCCGCTACTAACCTCACTGATTCAATTTTAGCCGACTCCGTTCAGTCTCACGATTCCAGAGAGATGACAGAGCCTCTTATGAGCCGAGAAGAGCTCTCCAATAATGGGAAATCTTCCGATTCAAATTTATTACGGTTAGATCAAAATTGCGAGATCTATAACCTTAGGGGTTATTCAAGTATAACAGACACGCTTCCAGTGTCTTCCGACCTCAAGGGTCATATAGATGCAGCTGATACGCTTCCAGCATCTTTTGTATTTCCCAGTCGTATAGAACGACTTAAATCCATTATAAATACTGAACATTTAAACGAAGAAGAAGAAAAACACGTCGATGCGATACTTAAAGAATATGGAGATTGTTTCCATCTTCCGGGAGAGAAACTCAAATTTACCACCGCAGTTAAACATACTATTCCAACCACAGACAATATACCAATACATGTAAAACAATATAGATACCCGCCAGTTCACAAAGAAGAAATAGACAGGCAAGTAACAAAACTTTTAAAGGACGAAATAATAACGCCATCATCATCACCATTCAATGCTCCTCTATGGATTGTTCCCAAGAAGGCCGCGGCCGACGGACAAAAGAAATGGAGGATGGTAATAGACTTTCGGAAACTAAACGAAAAAACGGTAGGAGATGCATACCCACTGCCTAATATCGTGGAAATATTAGACCAGTTGGGTAGCGCAAAATATTTCTCCATTTTTGACCTCGCGCAAGGATTTCATCAGATACCTATGGCCCCCGAGGATCAGGAAAAGACAGCTTTCTCCACGCCATACGGTCATTACGAATACCAGCGAATGCCTTTCGGTCTAAAAAACGCACCCGCAACATTTCAACGTTTGATGGACAACGTCCTCACCGGGTTGCAAGGAAACGAACTATTCGTTTACCTGGACGACATAGTTGTTTATGCGAGATCTTTAGAAGAACACGACGTAAAAATCAAAGAATTAATGCAAAGACTGAAAGAATCGAATCTGCAACTACAGCCCGACAAGTGCCAATTCTTGAGGCACGAAGTTGCTTACCTAGGGCACATTATCGGAGCAGACGGAGTAAGACCGGATCCTAACAAAATTATCGCGGTTCAACATTTTCCAAAACCAAGAAATTACAAAAACATAAAGCAATTTTTGGGTCTCGTGGGATACTACCGACGATTCATTAGGGACTTTTCAAAAATCGCGAAACCTCTCACGGACTTGTTAAAAAAGGATAAACCTTTTGTATGGACACCATCGCAGGAAGCAGCATTTAGCAAACTAACACATGAATTATTAAAAGAACCCGTCTTACAATACCCAAATTTTAGAGAATCATTCTTACTAACTACAGACGCTAGTGGGTACGCTATAGGGGGCGTACTGAGCCAAGGACAGATAGGAAAAGACTTACCTATTTCATATATTTCCAGGACTCTGAATGAGGCAGAGGGAAGATATTCCACTATAGAAAAAGAGTGCTTGGCCGTAGTCTACTGTGTAACATACTTCCGGCACTATTTATACGGCAGGAAATTCACAATCCTCACAGATCATAAACCACTAGTTTGGCTACACTCGGTCAAGGATCCCAGCTCCCGATTATGGAAATGGAGACTAAAACTGTCAGAGTACGAATATGAAATACGATACAAAACAGGAAAGACTAACGTAGTAGCAGACGCACTTTCCAGAAACCCGCCTATTCCTGACGCTTCCATACTTCCCCTGACAGAACCAGATGATAATTCGAATGAATCCCTCTTCTCATATCAGACAGCCACACAACAGTCTAGACCGTCCATCACCTTCTCTTCCAATGATAATAACCACGCATTAAATCTTGACTACCAACAACAAACGGCTATCAAGGATTTAAACGAAAACGCTTTACTAACTCCACCGGTAACCACAAGAATCCCATCCCAAATCTTCTTCCCCAACCCCGAGAACCCAAATGAAGATCTAGATGAACAAGAGCAAGAACCCGACCAAAGCGATCCGGAGACGCCGGAAGAAGATTCAGAAAATGAAAGTGAGAATAATGAACCTACATCTCCACAACCTCGCTCCTCAGGCGAAGAGAATGATTTTAAAATTAATGAAACGCGAGATTCACTGCTCTCCCGAAAGGATAACCATATCATTTTCACTACACTCGAAGGACATCCCTACGATAAAGGCGCGAAAGATTATTTAGCAGAAAATAAACTCCCCACGTATAAAGACTTAACGTTCACAAGAGTAAAGATAACAAACCTCAATAGCGGGAAATATTTAATAAACGTCCCTATTAAACAAAACGAAAGAATACAAATAGAACGAAACGATATTATAAACGGAATAAGATCATTGAGGGATGCCATAACAGAACTAAATTTAAAAACCATTAGTATAGCGCAACATGATTTATACGATACAGTTCCATGGATTTTTGTATATAAAAATCTAAAAAGATTTCTTTCAGACTTATCAATAATCATAACAGTTTGCAAATCCTTGATAAGATGCCCTGGCCTAGCAGAAAGAACAAACATTATCTATGAAAAACACGCCACGAAGATTGGAGGACACAAAGGCGTGAATAAAACTTATCATCGAATTAGGCAAAATTACTATTGGCCCACAATGAAAAAGGACATACAGGATTACATAAAAAACTGCAGGAATTGCCAAGTAAAAAAATTGACGAGAGTAAAAACAAAACAACCCATGATGATCACTGACACTCCAGGAACTGCTTTTGATAAAGTATCCATGGACGTAGTAGGACCATTGCCAGTAACCAGCCGAAATAACTCTTATATTCTAACTATACAAGACCTCTTAACGAAATACTCAGTCGCTACCCCTATGGAAACGGCAGATTCCCTCACAATAGCTAACGCCTTCATAAAAGATTTCATCTGCATATATGGAGCACCGAGAGCCTTATTAACAGACCAAGCTCCGACCTTTTTCACCTCTCTAATGAAAGCGATCGCTAGCTATTTTAAAATAAAGCAATGCCGTACAACCGCTTACTACCCGCAATCGAATGGATCAATTGAACGATCACATCACGTATTAACGGAATACTTAAAGATGTACACGAGCCGAAATAGCGAATGGGATGAGCACATTAAACCTGCCATGTTCGCTTACAACACTTCGGTCCACGAAGGAACCAGCTATACTCCTTACTCCCTAATCTTTGGACATCTTCCCAGAACTCCATCCTCTTCCGTAGTTCCTGAAGACATTGCTGAACAACCTTACCAAGACTACCTCGTTAACCTTTTTGACACCTTGAAAAATTCACAAGGTCTAGCGAAACAAAATTTGATACGATCAAAAGAGAAAAGTAAGACATATTATGACAAAAGAATTAATATCCAAAATTTTAAAGTCAATGATAAGGTTTATTTACTAAAGGAACCCACAAAAGGAAAGTTAGACGACCAATATACTGGGCCGTACAAAATTTTAGAAATGCTACCAATGAACAACGCGAGAATAGACTTTCGCGGAAAACCACGCGTAGTCCACGTAAATAAATTAAAGCTGTGCAAAGGCACATATTATATAGATCCGGGTTGAAGGAAAGTGCAAAAAGAGAAATTTTGTAAGCGCAGCCTGGACCCCCGGATCCAGTAATATTAAGATCTTTAAATATCTTTGTTTCTTTTCCATTATTATTATTATCATTATTACTATTACCCTGACTACACGTGCTTGTATACCCACACTCGACACATTTTGTAACACCAAACAACACGAACAAGCAACATTATACACTATTGTAAACCTAATTGTAATATCTTTTATTTTTAAGGTTTTCTACATTCTACTCTTCTTGTCGGTTACCGCAACATTGCTCTCTGGCACATCAGCCATAATAGCGTACGATTGCGGAGGAGCGTACCTCAACGTTACCACTGTGTCGCTTTTAAGATCCGGTGAGTGCGATTTAGACATCGACACACCAGCAACAACTAATACGTATATACAACTTTTGCAATTATCGAATTATGCACAAACACAAGTTATCCAATGTAAAATAGAAATCATGCGCACTATACATCACTGCGGCATGCACTCGCACATTTCCACAGTCCATAACGGTTACGCTAGCTACTTACAAGAAACATCTCGTCGCAGATGTGTGCAGATGCACAAAGAAGGACTTTTAAGAATAGGAAGCTCCGAAATAATAGACGGATTAAAATCAAATCACACATACTATCGAAGCGTTACACTTGCAGGAAAAGTAAATGTAGACGGCAAATGCAACGGAATTCAATACTCCGATCACTATGGCACTTGGGACGACGTAGTCGTGCAAGCCACTGTAAAAATATCGTTAAAAGATTCATACGTTCCAATTAAATTAAATACAGGAAAGATAGTTTTAAAATCCGGTACCGTTTGCGACTTAGGAGACGAAACATGCATAGACTCAGACGATGGTTATTCATTTTGGGAAAGCATTCCTGCCACCGCGTGTGGATTCGAAAATTACGATATATTATACGAAGGAAATGCTATTAAATTCCAAGGATTTCAAGATGCGCACAATACTACTATTTTTTCCTTAGAAACACAAGACACGACCTTTGCCCTCACATTGACACGCAGACACACCATTTGTGGATACACCTTATATGGGACAGAACATCCTAAATTATTCATCTTCGAGACACAAAAAGGGAACGTTTTCAAAACCCAATCAAAAACTGCTATCACGAACCTTGATATGTTTACTTACGCAAATTCTAAATTCGTTTACGTCGAGAAATACATAAGGAGCCAAATAACCTCCTTATACCAAGATGTAATCCTGCAGAAATGTGAGTTAGAGAAACAGGTGATACAGAATACACTGTCGCTTGCCTCTATCTTACCAGACGAATTTGCATACAGGCTCATGAAGTCTCCCGGATATATGGCAGTAACTGCAGGAGAAGTAATTCATGTCATAAAGTGCATACCGATAGATGTAACACTTAGGAAAACTAACACGTGTCACACAGAACTACCAGTCACGTTTCGAAACGCCTCACTATACATGACTCCCAAATCACGCATTCTGACGAGACAAAATACCCTTAGAGACTGCAATCCTTTACTACCTATCCTCTATAACATAGACGAGACTTGGATACAATTCAATCCTGTACCTGCAATGGCAAACCCTCCACATACAATAAAACCACTAACTAAATTAACATGGAAGTATTTGGCACCGAAATCCTTGGCAACAAGTGGAATATATACTCAAGATGATTTAGATAATTTAAGAGATCACATTATGTTTCCAGCGGAAAAAAGCGCTGTATTACATACCATCGCTAGAGGATTCACGGGTCAAACTATACCGTCCGATGCAATTTCGCTACAAAACTTGTTAGATGAAGACTCTTTGACTAAGATCTATAATAACACATTATCAAAAATCTGGAACGGTTTTACTACATTCGGCGCAGCAACTGCCGGCGTATTCGGCATTTTTATCATTATAAGAATCATTAAAATTGTATTCGACACAATGATCCACGGATACGCGCTACACGCAGCGTATGGTTGTAGCCTACATTTACTCGGAGCTGTCTGGAGCTCCTTTACCCACTTACTACTATACTTAGCAAATAGACCACAGCCCAACGAAACACCGGAAAATCCACCGGAACACACTGCGATAAACATACCCAACACAAACACGACACCAAACGCACCTGTCGAAAACGCAGAACCACCTACAATACCCATTGTATATTCCTTTAGAGACATACGTGCCAGACTGGACGAACAAATTTCGCCATAAAATTCTTTTAACCCGAAATTTAAACTAAGGGGGGTGGTGTGACGTCCTAGCCGCACATCTATTTTTCAAATAAACATTGAATTTATTGCTAACGTACCCACAAGAGGTGAAGGGAATAAGGATTTAAAGAAAATTGTTCGTTCATACAGAGAGTATAATATAAAATGTAATATTCGTACTTGCGGAGCACCCTGTATATAACCAACGCTCGAGTGATCCAGCGAGTGACACATAAGCAATCGTAACATATAAGACTACTTAATAATGAATAACGTTATACTTGCATTCGAGACAACGAAACCATATGCTTAAACAATTAATCTGGACACTACGAAATTAATAAGACATATATACATATATATATATATATACCATTCATTCTAATAATTATAACTTTGATGTGAAAACTAACGTCTAGAATTAATAAGAGAATACATATAAAAGAAATGAAGCAATGAACAATGCAAATGTAATGTTATTAACCAGCAACTGCGTATCCCATATAGTTATTGTAAAACGGGATAAATATTAAGATGCTTTAATAATTAAGTAAACGAGCATTTATATTCGCACATTTAAATTTAAGATAAATATTAATATTAAGAGTTTTATACCTTCTACATATTATTCATTATTAACTTTTATATACGCATTTATACCCGTACTCTATACTACGCATATGCATTCTATATAACTTAGCATTTCTATAGTATAAGTAGTCATAAGGAACTAAGCATATAAGAATATTCAGTATAGAATATTATTATCCCATGCTAAGCATTATAGAAGTCTTAAACGTGCATTGGAATGCACATCCGCCGTCGATCAATACTCTTATCCGCCGGGCGGATAAGATAAGGAGGAAGCCCGGAGAACAACGGTTGCAGAAGCTGATGCAAGCAGGCTTGGAATGCGGCCGGCGAAAACACTCGCTGTCCTCCTCGCACAGGGAAGCCCCGAGTGACGTAGCGTTGCCTAGCAACCACGCTTCCCGTTCACCATGCAACGGCATAGGAGCCCTATCCCACCACGCACAGTAGGCGCTCCCACTGCAGCATCTTCCCACCAACACCCGAAGACCGGAGGAGCTCAGAGCAAGCGCAGCATCCAGCATTATTAACTCAGCGCTCTTACAGTTAACTCGTTTTCAATTAAGAAGCATTCTAGCCTTTGTCACAAAGCGTTAGCATTTAATAATCCGGCGTGCGCGTCGTCAAACTTCCAATTCGCATAGTCTTTAAGACTTTTATATATACTCCTCTGTAAAGAAAGAGTTTACCAGCCGCTAGTCTAGCGACTGTAACATTACTAACTTAACGTTGAATATAAAATAAAAGTGATTTTTATATTGCAACGATTCTCGATTATTTAACGACCGGCAACTCCCACATCCTCGACCAGCCGTCGTCCATTGCACGTCAGCAGACGTAGTAATTTCCTTGGAACCTTCGGAAGACAATCCATAGGAAGGAATCCAGTGTGCTTAGAGAACATCATACAGCATATATTCAGATGTAAAAATCTGGTAAGTTAAGGTAACACCGATTTCACAGTGACAAGTTGAAACCTTCTGGTCCCTGGCAGACTCGGTGAACTGCAGAGTGGCCAAAATAACATTTTCTATTTAAATAAAGCATTAATAAATACTTACCAGTAAGGAACAAATAAATATAATAGCTATTGAAGAAATAACGGAGAACCATAAAATATATATATATATATATAAATCAAGTTATAGCTATTTTCATAAATAATTAGTATAGTCACGTTTCTTTGAATTACTTAGCTCTAGTAATTTAATTTCCTTTTTTTTTATCAACCTCGAATACTGGGACGTGACACATGAAAATTTTCGGCAAATCTCGCTTACAGGCACGTAACTAAGTCGTTCCGAACGAAGGAAACTTGCGTACATAGCGATCTTAGCTCTGTGTGCCGAGAAGCGTTGTTCCTCAATTTCCTTGATGTGTTATGAAAACTTTCGGTATATCTCACTTACAGGTACGTAACTAAGTCGTTCCGAACGAAGGAAACTTGCGTACATAGCGATCTTAGCTCTGTGTGCCGAGAAGCGTTGTTCCTCAATTTCCTTGATGTGTTATGAAAATTTTCGGCAAATCTCGCTTACAGGCACGTAACTAAGTCGTTCCGAACGAAGGAAACTTGCGTACATAGCGATCTTAGCTCTGTGTGCCGAGAAGCGTTGTTCCTCAATTTCCTTGATGTGTTATGAAAACTTTCGGTATATCTCACTTACAGGTACGTAACTAAGTCGTTCCGAACGAAGGAAACTTGCGTACATAGCGATCTTAGCTCTGTGTGCCGAGAAGCGTTGTTCCTCAATTTCCTTGATGTGTTATGAAAATTTTCGGCAAATCTCGCTTACAGGCACGTAACTAAGTCGTTCCGAACGAAGGAAACTTGCGTACATAGCGATCTTAGCTCTGTGTGCCGAGAAGCGTTGTTCCTCAATTTCCTTGATGTGTTATGAAAATTTTCGGCAAATCTCACTTACAGGCACGTAACTAAGTCGTTCCGAACGAAGGAAACTTGCGTACATAGCGATCTTAGCTCTGTGTGCCGAGAAGCGTTGTTCCTCAATTTCCTTGATGTGTTATGAAAATTTTCGGCAAATCTCGCTTACAGGCACGTAACTAAGTCGTTCCGAACGAAGGAAACTTGCGTACATAGCGATCTTAGCTCTGTGTGCCGAGAAGCGTTGTTCCTCAATTTCCTTGATGTGTTATGAAAACTTTCGGTATATCTCACTTACAGGTACGTAACTAAGTCGTTCCGAACGAAGGAAACTTGCGTACATAGCGATCTTAGCTCTGTGTGCCGAGAAGCGTTGTTCCTCAATTTCCTTGATGTGTTATGAAAATTTTCGGCAAATCTCGCTTACAGGCACGTAACTAAGTCGTTCCGAACGAAGGAAACTTGCGTACATAGCGATCTTAGCTCTGTGTGCCGAGAAGCGTTGTTCCTCAATTTCCTTGATGTGTTATGAAAATTTTCGGCAAATCTCACTTACAGGCACGTAACTAAGTCGTTCCGAACGAAGGAAACTTGCGTACATAGCGATCTTAGCTCTGTGTGCCGAGAAGCGTTGTTCCTCAATTTCCTTGATGTGTTATGAAAATTTTCGGCAAATCTCGCTTACAGGCACGTAACTAAGTCGTTCCGAACGAAGGAAACTTGCGTACATAGCGATCTTAGCTCTGTGTGCCGAGAAGCGTTGTTCCTCAATTTCCTTGATGTGTTATGAAAATTTTCGGCAAATCTCGCTTACAGGCACGTAACTAAGTCGTTCCGAACGAAGGAAACTTGCGTACATAGCGATCTTAGCTCTGTGTGCCGAGAAGCGTTGTTCCTCAATTTCCTTGATGTGTTATGAAAATTTTCGGCAAATCTCGCTTACAGGCACGTAACTAAGTCGTTCCGAACGAAGGAAACTTGCGTACATAGCGATCTTAGCTCTGTGTGCCGAGAAGCGTTGTTCCTCAATTTCCTTGATGTGTTATGAAAATTTTCGGCAAATCTCACTTACAGGCACGTAACTAAGTCGTTCCGAACGAAGGAAACTTGCGTACATAGCGATCTTAGCTCTGTGTGCCGAGAAGCGTTGTTCCTCAATTTCCTTGATGTGTTATGAAAATTTTCGGCAAATCTCGCTTACAGGCACGTAACTAAGTCGTTCCGAACGAAGGAAACTTGCGTACATAGCGATCTTAGCTCTGTGTGCCGAGAAGCGTTGTTCCTCAATTTCCTTGATGTGTTATGAAAATTTTCGGCAAATCTCGCTTACAGGCACGTAACTAAGTCGTTCCGAACGAAGGAAACTTGCGTACATAGCGATCTTAGCTCTGTGTGCCGAGAAGCGTTGTTCCTCAATTTCCTTGATGTGTTATGAAAACTTTCGGTATATCTCACTTACAGGTACGTAACTAAGTCGTTCCGAACGAAGGAAACTTGCGTACATAGCGATCTTAGCTCTGTGTGCCGAGAAGCGTTGTTCCTCAATTTCCTTGATGTGTTATGAAAATTTTCGGCAAATCTCACTTACAGGCACGTAACTAAGTCGTTCCGAACGAAGGAAACTTGCGTACATAGCGATCTTAGCTCTGTGTGCCGAGAAGCGTTGTTCCTCAATTTCCTTGATGTGTTATGAAAATTTTCGGCAAATCTCACTTACAGGCACGTAACTAAGTCGTTCCGAACGAAGGAAACTTGCGTACATAGCGATCTTAGCTCTGTGTGCCGAGAAGCGTTGTTCCTCAATTTCCTTGATGTGTTATGAAAATTTTCGGCAAATCTCGCTTACAGGCACGTAACTAAGTCGTTCCGAACGAAGGAAACTTGCGTACATAGCGATCTTAGCTCTGTGTGCCGAGAAGCGTTGTTCCTCAATTTCCTTGATGTGTTATGAAAATTTTCGGCAAATCTCACTTACAGGCACGTAACTAAGTCGTTCCGAACGAAGGAAACTTGCGTACATAGCGATCTTAGCTCTGTGTGCCGAGAAGCGTTGTTCCTCAATTTCCTTGATGTGTTATGAAAACTTTCGGTATATCTCACTTACAGGTACGTAACTAAGTCGTTCCGAACGAAGGAAACTTGCGTACATAGCGATCTTAGCTCTGTGTGCCGAGAAGCGTTGTTCCTCAATTTCCTTGATGTGTTATGAAAATTTTCGGCAAATCTCGCTTACAGGCACGTAACTAAGTCGTTCCGAACGAAGGAAACTTGCGTACATAGCGATCTTAGCTCTGTGTGCCGAGAAGCGTTGTTCCTCAATTTCCTTGATGTGTTATGAAAATTTTCGGCAAATCTCGCTTACAGGCACGTAACTAAGTCGTTCCGAACGAAGGAAACTTGCGTACATAGCGATCTTAGCTCTGTGTGCCGAGAAGCGTTGTTCCTCAATTTCCTTGATGTGTTATGAAAATTTTCGGCAAATCTCACTTACAGGCACGTAACTAAGTCGTTCCGAACGAAGGAAACTTGCGTACATAGCGATCTTAGCTCTGTGTGCCGAGAAGCGTTGTTCCTCAATTTCCTTGATGTGTTATGAAAATTTTCGGCAAATCTCGCTTACAGGCACGTAACTAAGTCGTTCCGAACGAAGGAAACTTGCGTACATAGCGATCTTAGCTCTGTGTGCCGAGAAGCGTTGTTCCTCAATTTCCTTGATGTGTTATGAAAATTTTCGGCAAATCTCGCTTACAGGCACGTAACTAAGTCGTTCCGAACGAAGGAAACTTGCGTACATAGCGATCTTAGCTCTGTGTGCCGAGAAGCGTTGTTCCTCAATTTCCTTGATGTGTTATGAAAATTTTCGGTAAATCTCACTTACAGGTACGTAACTAAGTCGTTCCGAACGAAGGAAACTTGCGTACATAGCGATCTTAGCTCTGTGTGCCGAGAAGCGTTGTTCCTCAATTTCCTTGATGTGTTATGAAAATTTTCGGCAAATCTCGCTTACAGGCACGTAACTAAGTCGTTCCGAACGAAGGAAACTTGCGTACATAGCGATCTTAGCTCTGTGTGCCGAGAAGCGTTGTTCCTCAATTTCCTTGATGTGTTATGAAAATTTTCGGCAAATCTCACTTACAGGCACGTAACTAAGTCGTTCCGAACGAAGGAAACTTGCGTACATAGCGATCTTAGCTCTGTGTGCCGAGAAGCGTTGTTCCTCAATTTCCTTGATGTGTTATGAAAATTTTCGGCAAATCTCGCTTACAGGCACGTAACTAAGTCGTTCCGAACGAAGGAAACTTGCGTACATAGCGATCTTAGCTCTGTGTGCCGAGAAGCGTTGTTCCTCAATTTCCTTGATGTGTTATGAAAATTTTCGGTATATCTCACTTACAGGCACGTAACTAAGTCGTTCCGAACGAAGGAAACTTGCGTACATAGCGATCTTAGCTCTGTGTGCCGAGAAGCGTTGTTCCTCAATTTCCTTGATGTGTTATGAAAACTTTCGGTATATCTCACTTACAGGTACGTAACTAAGTCGTTCCGAACGAAGGAAACTTGCGTACATAGCGATCTTAGCTCTGTGTGCCGAGAAGCGTTGTTCCTCAATTTCCTTGATGTGTTATGAAAATTTTCGGCAAATCTCACTTACAGGCACGTAACTAAGTCGTTCCGAACGAAGGAAACTTGCGTACATAGCGATCTTAGCTCTGTGTGCCGAGAAGCGTTGTTCCTCAATTTCCTTGATGTGTTATGAAAATTTTCGGCAAATCTCACTTACAGGCACGTAACTAAGTCGTTCCGAACGAAGGAAACTTGCGTACATAGCGATCTTAGCTCTGTGTGCCGAGAAGCGTTGTTCCTCAATTTCCTTGATGTGTTATGAAAATTTTCGGCAAATCTCGCTTACAGGCACGTAACTAAGTCGTTCCGAACGAAGGAAACTTGCGTACATAGCGATCTTAGCTCTGTGTGCCGAGAAGCGTTGTTCCTCAATTTCCTTGATGTGTTATGAAAATTTTCGGCAAATCTCACTTACAGGCACGTAACTAAGTCGTTCCGAACGAAGGAAACTTGCGTACATAGCGATCTTAGCTCTGTGTGCCGAGAAGCGTTGTTCCTCAATTTCCTTGATGTGTTATGAAAATTTTCGGCAAATCTCGCTTACAGGCACGTAACTAAGTCGTTCCGAACGAAGGAAACTTGCGTACATAGCGATCTTAGCTCTGTGTGCCGAGAAGCGTTGTTCCTCAATTTCCTTGATGTGTTATGAAAACTTTCGGTATATCTCACTTACAGGTACGTAACTAAGTCGTTCCGAACGAAGGAAACTTGCGTACATAGCGATCTTAGCTCTGTGTGCCGAGAAGCGTTGTTCCTCAATTTCCTTGATGTGTTATGAAAATTTTCGGCAAATCTCGCTTACAGGCACGTAACTAAGTCGTTCCGAACGAAGGAAACTTGCGTACATAGCGATCTTAGCTCTGTGTGCCGAGAAGCGTTGTTCCTCAATTTCCTTGATGTGTTATGAAAATTTTCGGTAAATCTCACTTACAGGCACGTAACTAAGTCGTTCCGAACGAAGGAAACTTGCGTACATAGCGATCTTAGCTCTGTGTGCCGAGAAGCGTTGTTCCTCAATTTCCTTGATGTGTTATGAAAATTTTCGGCAAATCTCGCTTACAGGCACGTAACTAAGTCGTTCCGAACGAAGGAAACTTGCGTACATAGCGATCTTAGCTCTGTGTGCCGAGAAGCGTTGTTCCTCAATTTCCTTGATGTGTTATGAAAATTTTCGGCAAATCTCGCTTACAGGCACGTAACTAAGTCGTTCCGAACGAAGGAAACTTGCGTACATAGCGATCTTAGCTCTGTGTGCCGAGAAGCGTTGTTCCTCAATTTCCTTGATGTGTTATGAAAATTTTCGGCAAATCTCGCTTACAGGCACGTAACTAAGTCGTTCCGAACGAAGGAAACTTGCGTACATAGCGATCTTAGCTCTGTGTGCCGAGAAGCGTTGTTCCTCAATTTCCTTGATGTGTTATGAAAATTTTCGGCAAATCTCGCTTACAGGCACGTAACTAAGTCGTTCCGAACGAAGGAAACTTGCGTACATAGCGATCTTAGCTCTGTGTGCCGAGAAGCGTTGTTCCTCAATTTCCTTGATGTGTTATGAAAATTTTCGGCAAATCTCGCTTACAGGCACGTAACTAAGTCGTTCCGAACGAAGGAAACTTGCGTACATAGCGATCTTAGCTCTGTGTGCCGAGAAGCGTTGTTCCTCAATTTCCTTGATGTGTTATGAAAATTTTCGGCAAATCTCGCTTACAGGCACGTAACTAAGTCGTTCCGAACGAAGGAAACTTGCGTACATAGCGATCTTAGCTCTGTGTGCCGAGAAGCGTTGTTCCTCAATTTCCTTGATGTGTTATGAAAACTTTCGGTATATCTCACTTACAGGCACGTAACTAAGTCGTTCCGAACGAAGGAAACTTGCGTACATAGCGATCTTAGCTCTGTGTGCCGAGAAGCGTTGTTCCTCAATTTCCTTGATGTGTTATGAAAATTTTCGGCAAATCTCGCTTACAGGCACGTAACTAAGTCGTTCCGAACGAAGGAAACTTGCGTACATAGCGATCTTAGCTCTGTGTGCCGAGAAGCGTTGTTCCTCAATTTCCTTGATGTGTTATGAAAATTTTCGGTATATCTCACTTACAGGTACGTAACTAAGTCGTTCCGAACGAAGGAAACTTGCGTACATAGCGATCTTAGCTCTGTGTGCCGAGAAGCGTTGTTCCTCAATTTCCTTGATGTGTTATGAAAATTTTCGGTATATCTCGCTTACAGGCACGTAACTAAGTCGTTCCGAACGAAGGAAACTTGCGTACATAGCGATCTTAGCTCTGTGTGCCGAGAAGCGTTGTTCCTCAATTTCCTTGATGTGTTATGAAAATTTTCGGCAAATCTCACTTACAGGCACGTAACTAAGTCGTTCCGAACGAAGGAAACTTGCGTA
>JAXRKO010001229.1:0-20060 GCA_037039905.1 Formica aserva
TACCAACGATGAGATCAATGGGCTAAAATTTTACAACTTTAGAATTTTTAATTTAATTACACTTAAATATTACAAAACATGCTTCAACGATTAAGTCAAACTTCTTATTCGAATTACTACAAAAAACGTTCATGATACAAATTCTTTTTTTTGTTGGGAAGCTCAAATTACCTGGTAAGATGACACAAAGCTAAAATGCCAAGGAAGAAAAAATATCCAGCCAATATTAGGTTAACATACTCTTTCGCAAATACCTGTAAAAATTATTTTACGTAACATTTTACAATCTTGAAATATGATAATTTTCACACAAACGTATAATTACCTTATATAATATATACAAGCCAATTAACGTAACGCTGGAGATAAGAGGAAACATGGCAGCCTCTCTACGAGACATCGTGTCAGGTTGTTCGCCACTGGCTTTATACTGTTGCTGTAAAATATAACGCATCATGCAACAAATTAGGAATACGAATAAAAAAAACTTACGACACTCACGGATATACCGTACTATTTCATATAGCTGCATTACACGTACAATCGTAATTAATCGTTTTGTCGGAAGAAAAATGTTAGCAGAAATCATTAAAAAAAAAGTCTTGTGACCGTTTGAGATAAGAGATAATCAATCGTTGCAAAATATGACGAAAACTTCTTCCGTAAATTTTCGCGATCGATGAAATCGTCGATGAAAAAACGAACGGAAAAATTTCGTAAAAAACGCGTGCGTCAAACATATGTCAAAGTACGTGGCTAACCTGCTGTTCCTTATGATGTCTGACTGCACGGTAGCTACCGAAAAAAATCGGTAAAATAGCCATAATAATGAGACTACCGTAAGCAATTGCCATTCCCTCGGGTGTCGACGGTACTCTCGCAGTTGTTGCATTCTGATACTCGGTAAGATTTTCCTTCGCTTGTGTCACGATATCATTCACCGTGCTTGCCATCTTGAAAACGTTGACGTTGACACAATTAAGCGCAAATGATATAAGAAAATAGATAGCTAACACTCGTATTTTGTTTTGGAACAGTGTTCGAAGCGCTACCTAGGCGAGAATACACGAATACATCTATTAGTTCATTATTGGCCGCGTTCAGGGGGTCGATTGTGTATCTTTGGTCTAGTTTCCATCGAAGAATTCGCATCTAATGCGGCGTAGAACCAAATTTAAGTCAATGGAAATACGACTGACTGCGTTCATTTCACTCCCACTCCGATCTACAAGCTTTGTTAGAGTGGCAGCGAATTGACATGAAATTTAGGCGGTGGAAACGCTTGAAAGTAGATGGTGCCAACCTTTACTTTTCATTATTTCGTAACCATCAATATATCAATAGTCGATATATAGTCTATATGTTGATGTTCGTAACAGTTAGGCCCTGCGCACAATAAAGAAAATATTAGGAATAGGAATAAAATATTAAATATCAGGAGGAGCAATTTGGAATTATTTTACTTCAAACAAGGAAACGGAATGGATTAAATATTTCTATTTTTTTTTGATTTTATTATTTCATTATGCGTTAATCCATTCCGTTCCCTTGTTTGAAGTAAAATAATTCCATATTGCTCCTCCTGATATTTAATATTTTATTCTTATTCCTAATATTTTCTCTATTGTGCGTAGGGCCTTACCGTTTGTTCGTATTAATTATCAAAATGGAAAATAAACGAGAAATTTGTCAAGGATTATGTTTATTTACATCCACAAGCAAAAGTTAAGTTGACTCTACTGAAATATCAACCCAGCAAACCACAGCATATGACATAGACGTATATGTAATATTCCTGCCGAAAATGGTCGATTAAAACGGATTAAAAAAAATGTAATCCGAATCGATCGGGATTTCTGCACCGAAAATGCGGTATTAAAACCGATTGAAAATAGTCAAATCGAATTTAGTACGCTTCAGGCGGGGTTAATGTTGGATGATATATCTGCACCTCTATGCGAAATTATACGATTTCGTAAAGTTATAATTAAACCTGTTTTAATGCAATTGAATTGGAATTTATCATAGTCAATCCATAGGTAAAAATAATCCCTTTTAATAAAAAATTTTATCATTTCGCAGATGGAAAGTAAATTGATTTTATGTAGTGTGAAGTCGGATTTGCTGTTATCATGAGTCACAATCAATTATTGAATCGGTGTTTCTGTAATTGAAACTCAGTTGTTAAAAACAAATATACGATTTCTCCGCAGAGGGTCCGCCTTATATCCCCGCTTGACCACTTTCTACTTCCAGGTTGGCTCGCTCGACCTTCGCCGCGTAGCGGCGCCGCCCGGAACTACGCGCGGACGCGCAAGCGCGTGGGCCGCCAAGTTGCGGGTCGCACTATTGTATCGCGGATTGTGCTTAATGTGACGACCTACGGCAGCCACAATATCCATTCGATTATTCGTGTTTATTTGGATTGACAACAATATGGATTAGAATGTAATGATTTTAGATTGGAAATAATCCGCAAAAGCGATATTAAAACCGATTATAGTTCGTTTGGAATTAAAATCGATTACTTTTTAATCCGGGCGCGGATTGAACCGATTAAAACCGATTAAAACGGATTATGTTTTAATCGGTTTAAATCGACCATTTTCGGCAGGGATTACACGAGTGTTATGAATGTTACATGTAATATTACTTGTACAGGTAAATGTTACGTTCTGGTACGGCTCTATGTCAGCAACTTTGAATATGTTATTTATATATTCGATACATTTCAAATGATATGTTACTATAACATAACATAGATATATATATTTTACATATTTCTCTAAATCATGTAATATAACATCCCAAGTAGCAAAAGGACGTCATAATGACGGTACATTTTATTTCACAAAATGACCAATTAAACTCCTAAGGAAAAGAGAAAATGACGTCGTCACATCTACGAGACATCATTTTTTTACGTTTGTTTGATGCAAAAATAAGACCATCCAGAATGTATATATAATAACATATATTAAATGTAATATATATATGTATATATATATATATATATATGTATATAGGTATATTTAATTAATTTATAATATTAAAGATTTTATTTATATGGAAGTTAATTTCTATTTTATATCTTAAGTAAATAATAACGAACAATTATTTTCACTTATTTGGACAGAAATCGTCCAAATAAATGAAGATCGGACATTTATATCTGTCCGATTTTCCAAAAATCAATCCAATATCTGAATTCTCCTGTATGGGAATCGTATCAGAAATTAAACTAATAGAAATAATTATTACAATGTTTTATTAGCCGCATTTCGCAGGCTTTATATACGCTTGACAGAAACTTGAATACGGGTATAGATAGTAAATAACGTGCCACATAGCGGTAAGTGCATGAACTATAATCCCAATTTATAAGGAGAAAAAAATAACTTGCGTGTTACTAAAGTTACATCGCAAATATATTATAATAAATAAATATCTGTAATAATATATTCTATATGTATTAGTAATATAACATTTGTTATATTGATAAACGATTACAGTTGTTATATTTATGTTATGTATCACGAGTTATGTGTGTGTTATATTACCTTTTTAAAGAACTATTATGAGTTATATACGTAACGAAGAAATATAACTATGTTCTTCTAAAGTGCTTTCAAGGTTATATAACACTTACATCTCGTCTATATAATCGTGAAACATAACATTGTTCTTTTTATGTGCTCCCTAGGTTATATAACAGTTACATATTAGTTTGCTTGGAATCTTCTTCCCCATACAGCACTGAAGCTTGCAACAACATTGCTGCCACATTGCAATATTACATATTGCAATGTAATGTTGCAGAAATATTGCAAAGACATTATTTTACAATATAACTTTAGCAATGTTACAGCAACATTCCGAAAATATTACAAAAAAAGTATTCGATAATCGCTAGTTCATTCGTTTACTGCTATGCGGTGCATGTTGCGCTATCTATTCCGCATTTAATTTTTAGTCACGATAATTATATAAAGTTTACAAAAATCGGCTAGTAAGATTAAAGATATAATAAATAATTTTATTAGTTTAAGTTGTATGATATGACCCCAACACAGGGGACTCAGACATTGGACTTAAAATTCTTTTAATAGTTCCAATTCTTATATAAAATTAAAAATTTGATAATAATTTTCTAATATGCAAGATACTTTAGATTTTAATAAATAAATTTTGAGATTATATAAAGACAAGAGAGATGTGAAAAAACTCGTTGTATGCGTAAATCCACCATGATCTTTTTGCATGCGGATATCTGAATATTTTGGATACAAAGAGATTGTAAATTTATAGAATTGCAAATTCAGTTTTTTCTTATTTTTCTTAGATATTCTCTGTCACTGAAGGAAGTCGAATATGTACCGAAAATTTACATTTTATAATATTGTTATTATAATACAGAAAATCTAAATACACTAGATCCTGACTCTTATAGGCCTAATTTCTTATAATTTTTTTCATATGTAAGGATATTATTGTCGATAAATATACATAAAGTATTATTGCATATATATTATAACTGCAAAAAATTACATTTTTTTTTTTTTTTTTTTTTTTAAAAAGTGAAAAAAAAGGCAAGTGCACGCGCATAAGCGTCTTTTGCTATAAAGAAAAACTCTTATACAAAATAGTGTTATTTTATTTATTTTAATACAAAAATACTGTCACATCCAAACTAAAAAAAAACTGTTTCACAAAATAGTTGTTTTAATTTTTTTTTTATTTTTTTTTTACAAAATTTTTTATTATTATTTTAATATTAAAATTGTATTAAATTGAATGTGATTAAAATAGTAGAACATATTTAAAAAGAAATTACGGTTAGCATTGGGTTACGGTTAGCATTGGGTTACGGTTAGCATTGGGTTACGGTTAGCATTGGGTTACGGTTAGCATTGGGTTACGGTTAGCATTGGGTTACGGTTAGCATTGGGTTACGGTTAGCATTGGGTTACGGTTAGCATTGGGTTACGGTTAGCATTGGGTTACGGTTAGCATTGGGTTACGGTTAGCATTGGGTTACGGTTAGCATTGGGTTACGGTTAGCATTGGGTTACGGTTAGCATTGGGTTACGGTTAGCATTGGGTTACGGTTAGCATTGGGTTACGGTTAGCATTGGGTTACGGTTAGCATTGGGTTACGGTTAGCATTGGGTTACGGTTAGCATTGGGTTACGGTTAGCATTGGGTTACGGTTAGCATTGGGTTACGGTTAGCATTGGGTTACGGTTAGCATTGGGTTACGGTTAGCATTGGGTTACGGTTAGCATTGGGTTACGGTTAGCATTGGGTTACGGTTAGCATTGGGTTACGGTTAGCATTGGGTTACGGTTAGCATTGGGTTACGGTTAGCATTGGGTTACGGTTAGCATTGGGTTACGGTTAGCATTGGGTTACGGTTAGCATTGGGTTACGGTTAGCATTGGGTTACGGTTAGCATTGGGTTACGGTTAGCATTGGGTTACGGTTAGCATTGGGTTACGGTTAGCATTGGGTTACGGTTAGCATTGGGTTACGGTTAGCATTGGGTTACGGTTAGCATTGGGTTACGGTTAGCATTGGGTTACGGTTAGCATTGGGTTACGGTTAGCATTGGGTTACGGTTAGCATTGGGTTACGGTTAGCATTGGGTTACGGTTAGCATTGGGTTACGGTTAGCATTGGGTTACGGTTAGCATTGGGTTACGGTTAGCATTGGGTTACGGTTAGCATTGGGTTACGGTTAGCATTGGGTTACGGTTAGCATTGGGTTACGGTTAGCATTGGGTTACGGTTAGCATTGGGTTACGGTTAGCATTGGGTTACGGTTAGCATTGGGTTACGGTTAGCATTGGGTTACGGTTAGCATTGGGTTACGGTTAGCATTGGGTTACGGTTAGCATTGGGTTACGGTTAGCATTGGGTTACGGTTAGCATTGGGTTACGGTTAGCATTGGGTTACGGTTAGCATTGGGTTACGGTTAGCATTGGGTTACGGTTAGCATTGGGTTACGGTTAGCATTGGGTTACGGTTAGCATTGGGTTACGGTTAGCATTGGGTTACGGTTAGCATTGGGTTACGGTTAGCATTGGGTTACGGTTAGCATTGGGTTACGGTTAGCATTGGGTTACGGTTAGCATTGGGTTACGGTTAGCATTGGGTTACGGTTAGCATTGGGTTACGGTTAGCATTGGGTTACGGTTAGCATTGGGTTACGGTTAGCATTGGGTTACGGTTAGCATTGGGTTACGGTTAGCATTGGGTTACGGTTAGCATTGGGTTACGGTTAGCATTGGGTTACGGTTAGCATTGGGTTACGGTTAGCATTGGGTTACGGTTAGCATTGGGTTACGGTTAGCATTGGGTTACGGTTAGCATTGGGTTACGGTTAGCATTGGGTTACGGTTAGCATTGGGTTACGGTTAGCATTGGGTTACGGTTAGCATTGGGTTACGGTTAGCATTGGGTTACGGTTAGCATTGGGTTACGGTTAGCATTGGGTTACGGTTAGCATTGGGTTACGGTTAGCATTGGGTTACGGTTAGCATTGGGTTACGGTTAGCATTGGGTTACGGTTAGCATTGGGTTACGGTTAGCATTGGGTTACGGTTAGCATTGGGTTACGGTTAGCATTGGGTTACGGTTAGCATTGGGTTACGGTTAGCATTGGGTTACGGTTAGCATTGGGTTACGGTTAGCATTGGGTTACGGTTAGCATTGGGTTACGGTTAGCATTGGGTTACGGTTAGCATTGGGTTACGGTTAGCATTGGGTTACGGTTAGCATTGGGTTACGGTTAGCATTGGGTTACGGTTAGCATTGGGTTACGGTTAGCATTGGGTTACGGTTAGCATTGGGTTACGGTTAGCATTGGGTTACGGTTAGCATTGGGTTACGGTTAGCATTGGGTTACGGTTAGCATTGGGTTACGGTTAGCATTGGGTTACGGTTAGCATTGGGTTACGGTTAGCATTGGGTTACGGTTAGCATTGGGTTACGGTTAGCATTGGGTTACGGTTAGCATTGGGTTACGGTTAGCATTGGGTTACGGTTAGCATTGGGTTACGGTTAGCATTGGGTTACGGTTAGCATTGGGTTACGGTTAGCATTGGGTTACGGTTAGCATTGGGTTACGGTTAGCATTGGGTTACGGTTAGCATTGGGTTACGGTTAGCATTGGGTTACGGTTAGCATTGGGTTACGGTTAGCATTGGGTTACGGTTAGCATTGGGTTACGGTTAGCATTGGGTTACGGTTAGCATTGGGTTACGGTTAGCATTGGGTTACGGTTAGCATTGGGTTACGGTTAGCATTGGGTTACGGTTAGCATTGGGTTACGGTTAGCATTGGGTTACGGTTAGCATTGGGTTACGGTTAGCATTGGGTTACGGTTAGCATTGGGTTACGGTTAGCATTGGGTTACGGTTAGCATTGGGTTACGGTTAGCATTGGGTTACGGTTAGCATTGGGTTACGGTTAGCATTGGGTTACGGTTAGCATTGGGTTACGGTTAGCATTGGGTTACGGTTAGGTTAGGTTAGGTTAGGTTAGGTTAGGTTGTGACCGGACGCGCCGGTTTATTACTTACTTTACTTTGAATTAAATTGGAACTCTATGTCCTTCAAACGGTCGCCAGCTGCTTTTACCCTCCAAACAGCAAGGAAATGGCTTCAAATGACTTCGAACGGGCGCTACACGATCTGGGTTGGCCGGGAATGTCTAGACTCCCTGGTTTTGACCACCTCTCGCCGGAACAATCACCTCGTTGAAGGAAATCTCTCTCTCGAACAGGAACGCCGAGCGCTGCTAAGCCTGAAGATTCTGTGGAAGAATACACCCCGGGTCCCGGATTCGAAATGAAAGATCACTGATTTGAATACTCAAATAAAACTATTTATTCTGAACAATTGGCTGTATGCCTTATCACAAACTGTGCCACCTTGGGCTTGACTAAGTATTCGAGCAATATTCGGACTCGAATATCTCTATTACAATCTTCTACTTTAATCCGGATCACGCGCCGTTCGCGGGTCTTATATGTACGACGGAATAACGTGTTCTTCTAAGTATCGCCTCGCGCCGACTGACCTCGAGTCTCGCTCCTCGATCTCGCACATCCTTTCGCTCCCCACTCTCACGCCTGCGCACTTCGGTTGCGCGTCGTAGTTCGCGCCGCTCGTAGCGCCGCTTCGCGCGCTATGTTTCTACATACCGGGTGTCCCGCAAACGCGCATTCTCACAAACATCTTTGCCTTCATACAGAGTCTCGCATTTACATATTCAGTTCCTTCTGATTGAGTATTTACATGAAGTGTCTTATGCGTACGTATCTTATAACTAAATATATAATGGGTAAGTATCTTATAGGTAAGTATGTAACGAGTAAATGTATAAGGTAAGTATCTTATATGTGAGTGTGTAACGTGTGACTGTACAACAGTAAGTATCTTATAGGTAAGTGTGTAACGGGTAAGTTTACAAACGGTAATTATCTTATAGGTAAGTATGCAACGTGTAAATGTATAAAGGTAAGTATCTTATCGGTAAGTATGTAACGTGTGACTATATAAACGTAAGTATCTTATAGGTAAGTGTGTAACGGGTAAGTCTACAAAAGGTAAGTATCTTATAGGTAAGTATGCAACGCGTAAATATATAAAGGTAAGTATCTTATAGGTAAGTATGCAACGCGTAAATATTTATACAATGTAACTGGCTGAATGAGTAACCTAACTGAATAAACTATATAATATTTGAATAGACTCTCGTCAACAAAACTCTTTGTATTATCTTTAACGCTTTGAATTATTAATTCTTTTACTGCGCTACTTTCGCTAACGAATACTGACAGGTACTTTTTGGCTTTATGATTCCCTATGCTATTCTCCCGGTTTTCCCAGCGTCCTACGCTCTGACTCTTATTATTCGCGTTCCTCATTCTAACTAACATTCTAACTCTCTAAACCTTACTTCTATCTTATATTCTAAAATCTAATGTCTTTATCACACGCTGCACTTTAGGACACTCTTCGCCGGTGCTCCAAACTCCTCCTCAAATCCTGTCGGATTCCCGTCCTTCGGCCGCATGCCCTCGGGTGATCTCTCGTGCCGTCTCCTTCGTCCTTCTTTGGGCCCCTCTGTATCTCGCTAACGGAGCCTGGTACAACCGATCGCATACCCCCTTCTAAAGTTTGCTCAAAATTCGATGCGTATTTTGAGTGAACTTTCTCTAGTAGTGGGTTGTGGCCTATGCGATTGCGTTGGAAACCCTTTTCGTCGCCTAAATCCTCGTCATCACTGGACGGGATCTGTGCAGGTCTCCTCCTTTTCTTCACCGGTGAGCCTTCCCTTGACTGCATATCTGTAACTATATGCTTTATGTATTTTCTCACCGGACTTCTGGTACCGCCTTCCTTCTGCCTTGTGGCTGATTCGATGTCCTCCCCTTGAGGTCCCTCGAACGATAGCTCGTCCTCGAGGTTGATTATTTTTTCTTGACTTTCCTCCAATTTATTTTCTGCTCCTCTCGTCCTGACCTGATTGGTGTTTCGGTCGACGAATGTTCCCACCAGATGCTGTATTATCCTTGGTCTCTCCTTTACGACAGTGTACGTGCCGTTCTTTCCGCCGTCCGGGTCCGATTTGTCCTCTCCCGCGACTGCGTCCTGTTTTCCCGTTGCCGTGTCCTTTTTCTTCCTTCGCATGTGTGCCCTATTTCTTTGCGCTTTTTTCATTCTAACTAATCTACTTGCTAACGCGTCCGCTCTCTTTATTTCCTCTCCGTATGCGTCTCTCATAAACTCGGTTAACTTATGTACTAAGTCGTGTGCCGCGTAAATTAACTTTCTTAATTTCATTCTATTATTTGCACCGACCCTATCTCGCGCCTTCCTTACTCTATTTTTACTGTTTCGCCTGTTCGCGTTCGTTTTAATATTTCCGCGCCGCGTTTCGCCAAGTACCATCTCTGAACACGCCTGTCCGCGTCCTATTTCCGAACACACCTTGTCTGTCATATTCCCCTCTATAAGTATTGTACTTAGTGACCTGTCATCGACTTCTATCGATCGTGTGTTTATCAGTCCGTTTGTTGTGTTTATCTGTCCCGCGATAATTAACGACGTTTCTAATTGATGTCTATCTATTTCTAGTGTTTCGCGCTCGTTACTCGATATTGTGTCGCGTGTGTCTGTGTCCGTTTCGTTATTTTCGCGCGATACGTGTGTTATTAGTGACGTGTGTCGGTGTTCCCGCTTAGTATTTTTATTGTTATTAATATTACTATTAACTGTTTCGTCAGTTTCGTATTGTTCGTCTTCTATGTCAATTTCCTCTCCCGTACTCTTTTTTATTTCTTTCTGTTTGTCATCTCGTCCTTTTATTTTTTCTTTTATTCTTATTTCGTCTGTGCTGTCGTTCGTAATTGTTTTATTTGTTTGCATGTCTGTATTATTGTCTCTATCTCTTTTCTTTTCCTTCAATGTTGCTTCTCTTTTGTAATTCGTAATGTCTTTGTCAGTATCGTCAAGTGTGTCTGATTCTATTTTTTCTCTTTTCAGTTTATTATAATATTTGGACATTGAAGCATATTTGACTGTCTGTGGCCCTTGTACCGTGCTCATGGCTTCATCCTGTCCCTCTCGGTCATCTACCGTCATCTCTGGAAGCTGTATGTGCTCGTTGCTTCTTTCGAATGGGAGTTCCTGTTCTCTCCACGATTTTTGCAATAGTGTAAGTTTGGCCTTCGATTCTCTCCCTAATATTATCGCATCATTTCTTCCAAATAACACGATAGGATGTATTACTACCTCCTTTTCATCTATGGTAGTCTTTATCTTCACCATTCTTACTTTCATGTCTTCCATTTCTTTAATGCATTCTGGTATTAACTCTCTTTCTATACTCTCTTCCATTTCTACATTTTCTTTTTCCAACCTTTCCTTGCATGTTGTTGTTATTATATCGCATTGTCCTCCTTCATCTAGGTATACTTTGCATTTGCTTCCCTGCATCCTTGCAAGCATTTTCTTTGCTGGGACTCTCTCATTCAGTATGTCTTTTGCTCTTAACATTAGCTCGAATGCCTCTTGATTTATTCTTCTCTTTTGTACAGGCTTTCTTTCTGGTGTGTCGTCTGTTTGGATTCTCCCATCTCTGGATCTCTTCGCTTCTTCTTCTGGCTCGCTCCCCCTTCTATGCTCTGCATCGGTAAGTATATTCTTGTTTCCCTTCTCTCTTAAGACGCTCCCCCTTCTATTCTCTTTTTGTTCTAGGTTTTTTGCCGTCATCGCTGGATCTTCGCTGACCCTTGTCCCCTTCTCGCTATATCTGGGCTGCTTTAAGATATGTATCTCCTCATTTTCTTTTTCTTCTTCCTTTTTACGTTTTATTCCTGGTTCTTTGTGTGTTTTCTTTTTCTTTTCAGGTTCCTTGGTTGTGTTGCAGTTCTCGCTCCCCCTTCTTGACTGGATTTCCTCCTCGCTATCTCCGTCATTGCAGATTTTTTGGCTATCTCGTCTGTCTGTTGACCTGATTCTCGTCCCCTGTAACACTGGGCTTGTGGTAACCTCCATTTTCCTTGGTATTCTCATTTGTATCGTCTCTAATTGTCTCTTCATTTCCTGAATTATTTTGTTTTCCGCTATTATATTTTGTTCTTCCCCCCGCAGGTCTATCTCATGTCTGCTCCTTCCTGCTGGGCTCTTCGTTGTATTCACCGCTGGATTTGCTGTAGAATTAAGTGTTCGTGTTCTTATTCCCATTTTCCCACAAAATATTCTCCATTTGTCATTTCTGAACTGTCCTTGTCTGTCCGTAATTATTACCTTCGGTTTCCGTTCCGTTCTCAAATATTTGTTTGCGATTATATCCGTTAATGTTTTTAGTCTCTTATCCGGCATATAATACGTCTTTTTTGCCTGACTCCGAATATCGGTCATTGTTAACGCGTATTTCTGTTCCGTCTTTGCCCCGAAAAACGGTCCATGTATATTTAGCATCGCGACGTTCTTATCTACCTCTTCCTCCGCGATTTTCTCCAGTAATCTTTCTTTCGTCTGTTCGCCTTTCTCTTCCGTTTCCCTATTCCTCGCACTACGATTTTCTTCTTCCGAGTTTTCTTCGTCGCTTAGAAAGACTTCGACTATCTCTTTCGGTGTGAATAACGGCTCTTCCCCGTCCTCTATCTCTTCTTCCGTTATATTCAATATCCCGAAAAACGAGTCCATCTCTTCCGCGCTACAATTCGTTATATCTGGCACTTCCTGTTCGATCATTATCGCGCTTATCAATATTACGTTTCGATCTTCCGATTCAAGCTCGACTTCGATTCCATCTTCCCCGCATTGTATCGACGCGTTATGTCCGCATATAAAATCCATTCCTAGTACGATATCGTGTATTAGTTTATCTACCACTAATATCTCCTGTTCGAACCTTGCTTTTTCGACTCTGAATTCTATCACTGTCTTGAATAGAATTTTTATCGTTTTCTTTGAAAACGCCCCTATCAGCTGTATTTTCTCTACCGGTTGAATTTCCATTTTAATCCCATCTTGTTTTAACTGCTCATATGTCTCTTTACTCATCGCTGATACCTGTGCCCCTGTGTCGATTAAGCACCTAATCTTTTGTTTGTTAAATACCGCTGTTACGAACGGTCCCTTTTTTGTTTTAATCTTTTCCTGATCTTCGTAGAATACTTCCTCTACCTCTCCTAAAATTTCCTCCGTCCGCATGCTCGCGATTGCCGATTCACTTTCGCTTTCCCCCATTTGCGATGCCGCGTCACTGTTCTCCTCCTCGCTCGAATTTTCTTCGTCCGACCCTCTCTTTCGCTTTACGTTTACCGCTGTTACGTGTTTCTTCGCGACCTGAGCTTTCGTTGTCGGTTTATCGGTTCCCTGTCGGCTTCTATCCGCGTCTCGGCTATATCTTACTATTCTTTTATTTTCGGCCTCCTCCTCGTTATTCGGTAACTCTGTAATCCGTACCGATGCCTGCCTATTTCCTCTATTCTCCTCCGGCCATCTCCTCTGATTCCCTGCCGCGAAATTTTCATATCCTTTTTCCGGCCCGTATCTTTGATATTGCTCGTAATTTCTTCTCGGTTCGCTGTCTCGGTATAACCCTGTTCTTTGCCTTGTTTCGTACGGCCTTTTCGCGCTTGTCTGACTATCCTCCGCGCTTTGTCTTCTAGTTTGTCTAAGCATTCTCTTTTCGTATTCTATTTCGTCTAACAGCGTTGTTAATTCGTTTATTGTTTTTACCGTTGACGGACGTATCTCCCGCATTATCTCGCTACTGAAGTGTCTTTTCACGCTTCTTATTATTTCGTGATCGCTCATCGGCGGCTCTAAAAATTTCGCTTGCCTAGCTAAATTCATTATATATTCGGCCATTGATTCCCCTTTTTCGGATTTGAATTTTCCCATGTATAAATTCTCCCGGAATCTCGCTTGTTGTTCGTCTCCCCAGAAGTATTCACGGAACGATTCTTTTGCCTCCTCTATACTTTCCGGATCATTTACTTCTACCCAATTGCTCGCGTTGCCTCTCATACACTTTTTAAAATAATGCAACTGATCTCTTCTCTCAATATTCTCGTACTCCGCGATTTTTTCGAATTTTTTTAAGAATTTAATCGGATTCTGTCCGTCCTCCCTTCCTTTATAACTGATCTCCGCGAATGGATCCGTCAACCAACCCCCTCTTGGAAGCCTAACATTTCCTATCATATTACCGTATTCTCTATTATTTAAATTCGCCGTCGGCTCCTCCTCTCGCGTTTGATTTCCCCTTTCGCGCGCGTTTCGCGTTCTCTGTTCCGCCTCTATTTCTTCCTGCTCTGTCTTAGCCGATCTGTCATCTCTGTCCGCGCTCATTTCCTCTAACTTTCGTCTTAACTCGTCCATTTCCTCCCGCAATTTGCTATTTTGCTCTTTTAACCGCTCTGCCTCCGCTGTTACTTGTGTAATTACGTTAATCTCTTCGCTCGCGGTTGTTCTTTTGTTTGTTTTTCCCGGCGATCTTGGATTCGACATTGCCGGCTTTTCTTTGTTCATCTTTTACGCGAATAATTTAGTTTAATTACTATTATTTGTACGTTCGTCAGTCCGTCTGACTCTTTGTACTTGTCGGCTGAAAGAAACTTTGTTATTACACACAAAATGACATATATTTCATGCAATTTCAAATTTTTATTCTATTTATTGTGTAAAAGGTAATCGGTTGACTTTCGTCAAATAAAACGAATTGTTCCTTGATAAATTTGTATTTTATTTCTTCCTTCCAACGTTTTCCTGTAAATAAATTTCTATTACGCGTGCGCAACCTTTTCAAGTTAATCTTTACTTTTAATATGTTTCTTTCCTCCTTTTTGAGCCTAGTATTCTTTACAACTATCTCTTTTCTTGAAATTTTGTATTTAAATTGAATCTAGTAACTTTTGGTACTTTTCTAGTAATCTTTTATCCTTTTCTTTCTTTTCTTAAATACTACTAGCTTTTCTCTATTTTAACTTGCTGTAATCGATTTCAAACTATGTTTTATCAATGCTATTCTTATTTACTTCAATGTTCTTTGTATTAAAACAATGCGCAATTCCGAACATACATATATTATTCAAATAATATTCTTATTCGACTTTTCTTTCATACATATACGTATATATCAATCATTCTTTCTTTCTTCGCAAAAAAAAATCAAGTCTGTATCCATATATATATAGTAACCACCTATAAATCTTAATGTGAAATAAATTTATTTCAAATCTTTTATCCAATATTCTTAAAGAATATTCCCCAAAAGTATTCTTCTTTTCGGCGTCGCGTATAAGTCGCGCCGCCTCTACTCTCGCTAAGTAATATCAGATTTCAAAGCTCGTTCCGAGCTCGCTTATCTCTCCACCCGTCAATCACCGCGTCTCCCCGGCTCTTCGACTCTTATCTTTTCGTCTCGCGTGTCCGACTTGTTCGAACTTGTTCGGGACACGATTTTTCTTGCAACCTCGCGTTTTCGAGTAATTTCTGTCCAATTCTCTACTTTTCTACCGCGTTTTCTGATCTTGTACCTTTCTTATTTCGTAAAAAAAAATTTTTCGAATTTTGCGTTAATTTCCTCTCTGTCTCGGGCTAATTCCCTACTTTTATAAAACCTTCGCGGTCTTTTTTCCCGTATTCTTCGAGTTACAAAAAAAAACTTTACGATTTCTCCACCGATTCGCCCCGCGCTTTGCTCAATCAAAGTTTGTTATCGCGAGATCTCTGTTCGGCCCTCTCGTTTTCGTTTTTTCGTACCCGTCGCTTTTACAGCTTTAATTCTCCTAAAATCGATCTTATTTAATTTCTGCGGTCCTTTACCCCGCTTTCTTCGAGCAGTAACGGAAACTGTGCGATTGCTCTACCGATTCGCCCCGCGCTTTGATTAATCAAAGTTTTTTATATCGCGAGATCTCCGATCGGCCCTTTCGCGTTAGTAATCCCGTACTTTATTGCTCGCTACGACTTATTAGCCTTTCGCGACGTATAATCACGCGCGTTTATTTCTTTCCGAATCTTCGCGTTCACGCTATCGGTATTCTATTTGCTACGGATTCCTTTCTCCGCTTTTTATGTGTTTGCGCGCGTTTGCCTTTCGCTATTGCGCGTCTATAATATTTTCCGCGTGATCGCTTGCTGCGTAAATCACTTTAATGCGTACTTTAGCTAATTTATCGTCACGAAATCGAAACTCGATTCGCCCCGCGTCTCTCCCGATAAATTACCGAAAAAGAAATCGCGAAGTCCTGTCACGGTCGCCACATTTTAAAGACTATATTAATGATGTGTTCTTTATGGGGCTAGCGCTCATGGAATAAAGATTGTATCACGGCCGATATGAGCCCGTGGATGATGAAATGATCCGAAAATGCAAATTCTTCCCCTCGAGAACGATATATCGCGACTATATAGCTGTGACCGGACGCGCCGGTTTATTACTTACTTTACTTTGAATTAAATTGGAACTCTATGTCCTTCAAACGGTCGCCAGCTGCTTTTACCCTCCAAACAGCAAGGAAATGGCTTCAAATGACTTCGAACGGGCGCTACACGATCTGGGTTGGCCGGGAATGTCTAGACTCCCTGGTTTTGACCACCTCTCGCCGGAACAATCACCTCGTTGAAGGAAATCTCTCTCTCGAACAGGAACGCCGAGCGCTGCTAAGCCTGAAGATTCTGTGGAAGAATACACCCCGGGTCCCGGATTCGAAATGAAAGATCACTGATTTGAATACTCAAATAAAACTATTTATTCTGAACAATTGGCTGTATGCCTTATCACAAACTGTGCCACCTTGGGCTTGACTAAGTATTCGAGCAATATTCGGACTCGAATATCTCTATTACAATCTTCTACTTTAATCCGGATCACGCGCCGTTCGCGGGTCTTATATGTACGACGGAATAACGTGTTCTTCTAAGTATCGCCTCGCGCCGACTGACCTCGAGTCTCGCTCCTCGATCTCGCACATCCTTTCGCTCCCCACTCTCACGCCTGCGCACTTCGGTTGCGCGTCGTAGTTCGCGCCGCTCGTAGCGCCGCTTCGCGCGCTATGTTTCTACATACCGGGTGTCCCGCAAACGCGCATTCTCACAAACATCTTTGCCTTCATACAGAGTCTCGCATTTACATATTCAGTTCCTTCTGATTGAGTATTTACATGAAGTGTCTTATGCGTACGTATCTTATAACTAAATATATAATGGGTAAGTATCTTATAGGTAAGTATGTAACGAGTAAATGTATAAGGTAAGTATCTTATATGTGAGTGTGTAACGTGTGACTGTACAACAGTAAGTATCTTATAGGTAAGTGTGTAACGGGTAAGTTTACAAACGGTAATTATCTTATAGGTAAGTATGCAACGTGTAAATGTATAAAGGTAAGTATCTTATCGGTAAGTATGTAACGTGTGACTATATAAACGTAAGTATCTTATAGGTAAGTGTGTAACGGGTAAGTCTACAAAAGGTAAGTATCTTATAGGTAAGTATGCAACGCGTAAATATATAAAGGTAAGTATCTTATAGGTAAGTATGCAACGCGTAAATATTTATACAATGTAACTGGCTGAATGAGTAACCTAACTGAATAAACTATATAATATTTGAATAGACTCTCGTCAACAAAACTCTTTGTATTATCTTTAACGCTTTGAATTATTAATTCTTTTACTGCGCTACTTTCGCTAACGAATACTGACAGGTACTTTTTGGCTTTATGATTCCCTATGCTATTCTCCCGGTTTTCCCAGCGTCCTACGCTCTGACTCTTATTATTCGCGTTCCTCATTCTAACTAACATTCTAACTCTCTAAACCTTACTTCTATCTTATATTCTAAAATCTAATGTCTTTATCACACGCTGCACTTTAGGACACTCTTCGCCGGTGCTCCAAACTCCTCCTCAAATCCTGTCGGATTCCCGTCCTTCGGCCGCATGCCCTCGGGTGATCTCTCGTGCCGTCTCCTTCGTCCTTCTTTGGGCCCCTCTGTATCTCGCTAACGGAGCCTGGTACAACCGATCGCAAGGTTAGGTTGTGACCGGACGCGCCGGTTTATTACTTACTTTACTTTGAATTAAATTGGAACTCTATGTCCTTCAAACGGTCGCCAGCTGCTTTTACCCTCCAAACAGCAAGGAAATGGCTTCAAATGACTTCGAACGGGCGCTACACGATCTGGGTTGGCCGGGAATGTCTAGACTCCCTGGTTTTGACCACCTCTCGCCGGAACAATCACCTCGTTGAAGGAAATCTCTCTCTCGAACAGGAACGCCGAGCGCTGCTAAGCCTGAAGATTCTGTGGAAGAATACACCCCGGGTCCCGGATTCGAAATGAAAGATCACTGATTTGAATACTCAAATAAAACTATTTATTCTGAACAATTGGCTGTATGCCTTATCACAAACTGTGCCACCTTGGGCTTGACTAAGTATTCGAGCAATATTCGGACTCGAATATCTCTATTACAATCTTCTACTTTAATCCGGATCACGCGCCGTTCGCGGGTCTTATATGTACGACGGAATAACGTGTTCTTCTAAGTATCGCCTCGCGCCGACTGACCTCGAGTCTCGCTCCTCGATCTCGCACATCCTTTCGCTCCCCACTCTCACGCCTGCGCACTTCGGTTGCGCGTCGTAGTTCGCGCCGCTCGTAGCGCCGCTTCGCGCGCTATGTTTCTACATACCGGGTGTCCCGCAAACGCGCATTCTCACAAACATCTTTGCCTTCATACAGAGTCTCGCATTTACATATTCAGTTCCTTCTGATTGAGTATTTACATGAAGTGTCTTATGCGTACGTATCTTATAACTAAATATATAATGGGTAAGTATCTTATAGGTAAGTATGTAACGAGTAAATGTATAAGGTAAGTATCTTATATGTGAGTGTGTAACGTGTGACTGTACAACAGTAAGTATCTTATAGGTAAGTGTGTAACGGGTAAGTTTACAAACGGTAATTATCTTATAGGTAAGTATGCAACGTGTAAATGTATAAAGGTAAGTATCTTATCGGTAAGTATGTAACGTGTGACTATATAAACGTAAGTATCTTATAGGTAAGTGTGTAACGGGTAAGTCTACAAAAGGTAAGTATCTTATAGGTAAGTATGCAACGCGTAAATATATAAAGGTAAGTATCTTATAGGTAAGTATGCAACGCGTAAATATTTATACAATGTAACTGGCTGAATGAGTAACCTAACTGAATAAACTATATAATATTTGAATAGACTCTCGTCAACAAAACTCTCTGTATTATCTTTAACGCTTTGAATTATTAGTCTTTTACTGCGCTACTTTCGCTAACAAATACTGACAGGTACTTTTTGACTTTATGATTCCCTATGCTATTCTCCCGGTTTTCCCAGCGTCCTACGCTCTGACTCTTATTATTCGCGTTCCTCATTCTAACTAACATTCTAACTCTCTAAACCTTACTTCTATCTTATATTCTAAAATCTAATGTCTTTATCACACGCTGCACTTTAGGACACTCTTCGCCGGTGCTCCAAACTCCTCCTCAAATCCTGTCGGATTCCCGTCCTTCGGCCGCATGCCCTCGGGTGATCTCTCGTGCCGTCTCCTTCGTCCTTCTTTGGGCCCCTCTGTATCTCGCTAACGGAGCCTGGTACAACCGATCGCATACCCCCTTCTAAAGTTTGCTCAAAATTCGATGCGTATTTTGAGTGAACTTTCTCTAGTAGTGGGTTGTGGCCTATGCGATTGCGTTGGAAACCCTTTTCGTCGCCTAAATCCTCGTCATCACTGGACGGGATCTGTGCAGGTCTCCTCCTTTTCTTCACCGGTGAGCCTTCCCTTGACTGCATATCTGTAACTATATGCTTTATGTATTTTCTCACCGGACTTCTGGTACCGCCTTCCTTCTGCCTTGTGGCTGATTCGATGTCCTCCCCTTGAGGTCCCTCGAACGATAGCTCGTCCTCGAGGTTGATTATTTTTTCTTGACTTTCCTCCAATTTATTTTCTGCTCCTCTCGTCCTGACCTGATTGGTGTTTCGGTCGACGAATGTTCCCACCAGATGCTGTATTATCCTTGGTCTCTCCTTTACGACAGTGTACGTGCCGTTCTTTCCGCCGTCCGGGTCCGATTTGTCCTCTCCCGCGACTGCGTCCTGTTTTCCCGTTGCCGTGTCCTTTTTCTTCCTTCGCATGTGTGCCCTATTTCTTTGCGCTTTTTTCATTCTAACTAATCTACTTGCTAACGCGTTCGCTCTCTTTATTTCCTCTCCGTATGCGTCTCTCATAAACTCGGTTAACTTATGTACTAAGTCGTGTGCCGCGTAAATTAACTTTCTTAATTTCATTCTATTATTTGCACCGACCCTATCTCGCGCCTTCCTTACTCTATTTTTACTGTTTCGCCTGTTCGCGTTCGTTTTAATATTTCCGCGCCGCGTTTCGCCAAGTACCATCTCTGAACACGCCTGTCCGCGTCCTATTTCCGAACACACCTTGTCTGTCATATTCCCCTCTATAAGTATTGTACTTAGTGAC
>JAXRKO010001230.1:0-20014 GCA_037039905.1 Formica aserva
GGCGCCCCCACTATCCGTTGCCGGTTCGCTGGTGGGAGTCGGTTTGCCGTGGAGGCAAGCGTGATAGCGCGAGCGGCGTGCGTGCGAACGAAATAGCACGTGTGGCGTGCGTGCAAGCGAGATAGCACGCGCGGCGTACGTGCGAGCGAGATGGCACGAGCGGCGTGCGTGCAAGCGAGATAGCACGAGTAGCGCATGCGCAAGCAGGAAGAAACAGCGAGGCAAGCGAGGTTATACCTAACTATATTTTAAACATATTGAACATATTTACAATATTTACAGTGCTAGTAACGACCCTGTCGTTACATCACCCCCCCCCCCCTTGGTGTGGAGCGTGCCGGCGTGGCCTGGTTGGGGTTGGCCCGCTTGAGGTGGGTGCTCCGGAGGGTCCCGTCGTGGTTGAAGCGGAGGACCCACTGGCCCTTCGGAGTCCACTGCCGGAACCGGCGCTCGATGTGACGAGCTCGGTGGGGTACCCGCATGTCCCTTCCGGGTGCCACTTGGATCGTGGTGGGCTCGGGAAGCCGCGTGCCCACGGCTGCCAGGGGTCGGTGTGGAACGGTGGCCGGCGGTCGTGGTGCCGGTGGTGTGGTGGCGGTGCAGCGAGCCATCGCTGGTGGTGGTTGGGGCCGAGTGACGTTGACGGCCGGTCGGCCTGGGACCGGATCGGGTCGTCGGTCTGGCAGGACCGGCGGTCGGATCGGTGCTGGTCGCTGCGGGCCTGATCGCGTCGGCGCCTGGTTGGCGGTCGGGCTGGCGGCTGGTTGGGGCCGAACGTCTCGCGGCGCTGTGGCCGGCCTCGTCGTCGGGCGCGTGGGCCTTGGGCCTGAGGTTCGCCTGCTGGCTATCCGGCGGCGATCCGGCGGTGGCGGCGAGGTGGCCAGGAGGAGGACTTTCCTCCTGGTTTCGGCGTCGCCCCTCTGTATGGACGTGCCCACCCGTGGCGGTGGTCGGCGGGTGGCGTCGGCTCGGGGTCGCGTCGCATCGTGCGGTGGTGGTTTGGTGGGAGGTGGCGCCGGCGCATCCGATAGGTCGCTATCGGACGACCACCTCCCGAAGAGTGCCTCCAATTGTTCCCGTTCTGCTGGTGTCGGCATCGTGGTTAATGACCGAGTGTTCGCTCGATTTCCCGGCTCGCGGATTTTTATACCCTTCGCGGGGCGTGGCGCGGGTTGTTGTCGCGGCTATCTGAGCGCCCTCGGGTGGTGTTCGGCGGTACCGACGGTGGTCAACGGCCAGGGCCGGCGTCACGGCGGCGTTGTTTGGGGGCGGTGCCCTCGGTTCGTCCGGGTTGTTTGCGGTCTGGTCCGGATGCTCCTTTAGTTCCTGGATGTGGACGTGGCGGTGCCAGCGCCCCCGTGTATCTCGTAGGTCTACGATAACCGGAGATATAATCCGGCGTACCTCCAGGGGCCCCACAAACTTTGGGGCTAATTTTGCGTTAAACGCGTTGGCCTTATTAGAGAGGGGGTGGCTCCTTTTCCACACGAGCTCCCCAATTCGTGGCCGCCAGTTTCGTCGCCGTAGGTTGTAGTGGCGCTCCTGATGTTGAAATGCTCGGGCCAGGTGAATTCGCACGAGCTCGTGCGCCTCCCGCAGATGTCGCTCGATGGTTTCCGGTGGGGCGGCCGCTCCTTGGTGTTGCCGATCTTCAGGGTGCGGCCGGGCTAACTCTCTGCCATGGTTGAGGTAGGCCGGAGTGTACCCGGTGGCCTCATTCCAGGCGGTATTAAACGCGTATTGGAGGGCGGGTATATGCTCATCCCAGGCTTTTTGGTTTCTGCCCACGTATTGCGCGACCATGGTCTTGATGTTCCGATTTGCTCGCTCGACCGGATTACACTGCGGTGTGTACGGTGGTGTGGTACGGTGCTGGATGCCGAAGGTCTGTAGCAGCTTCGCCAGTTGTGCCGATTTGAGCTGCGTCCCGTTATCCGACAGCAGTGTTTGGGGGCACCCGTGGTGGTAGATGACCTGCTGGCTGAAGGCCTTCGTGACGTTGGCTGCGGTGGCCTTTCGCAGCGGCGCGAGCTCGACCCACTTCGTAAACCGGTCTTGCGTTGTGAGCAGCCAGGTGTGTCCGCGGTTGGAGCGGGGTAGCGATCCGACCAGGTCGATAGAGGCCTGCTGTCATGGTGCGGTGACTGGACTGGTGTGGAGGTTTCCGGCTGGCCGTCGCTGTGAGGCTTTGTGGGCCAGACAGGTGGTGCAGGAGCGTACATACCGCGCGATATCGCGGAACATCCCTGGCCAGTAATATTGTTGCGCGATCCGGGTGATAGTTTTGGCGGTTCCTAAATGGCCGGCGGAGGGGTCATCGTGCCAGCGTCTGAGCAGGGCGGGTCGTTCGGTTGTGGGTACGCACTGCTTCCATTGTTCGTCCGCCGGTATCTCCCGGAAGTCCAAGTCATGGAGGATGTGTCGGTACAGCCGTCCGTTGCGCATTTGGTAGTCGGGTCGGTCGGCGGGTCGGGTTCGCACATCTTGGCTAATCCGACGATACCAGGTGCACGGTGGTGTTGGTCGTGCTGCGGCGACCTCTGGCTGGCGAGAGAGCGCGTCGGCTACCTGGTTCTGGGAGCCCCGGCGGTACTTGATTTCGAAGTCGTGCTGCTGGAGTTCGAACAGCCAACGGGCAAGTCGACCCGACGGGGCTTCCAGGCGTTGAAGCCATCGCAAAGACTGGTGATCGGTCAACACCGTGAAGCGGTACCCTTCCAGGTAATCCCGCATTCGCCGTATCCCCCAGACTACGGCGAGACACTCCAGTTCGGTGGCGCTATAATTGCGCTCGGCGTGGTTCAGTGTCCTGCTGGCGTATGCGACTACTCGTTCCCCCTCCGGAAGCTGCTGCGTGAGCACGGCTCCTAGCCCGTGTGCGCTGGCGTCGGTTTGCAGCGTGAAAGGCTGCTCGAAGTCGGGACACGCCAACACGGGTGCGGATGTTAAGGCCGCCTTGAGGCTGCTGAAGGCCTGATCCACGACCTCGGTCCACGTCCAGCGTGCGTTTTTGCACGTGAGCCGGGTTAGTGGCGCGATGACGGTGGAGAAGTCGGCTATAAATCGCCGGTACCACGAGGCGAGGCCGAGGAATTGGCGGACTTGTCGCAAGTTAGTGGGTGCCGGCCAGTTGGCGATTGCGCTGATCTTGGTCGGGTCGGTGCGGATTCCCTGTCGATCCACGATGTGCCCCAGATAACGGAGGCTATTCCGGCAGAAGTGGCATTTCTCGGTATTGAGTCGCAGCTTGGCGGCTCGTAATCGGCGGAATACCTCGGCCAGGTGTTTCAGATGGTCTTCAAAGGTCGGACTGGCTATCACGATGTCGTCCAGATAGACCAGGACGTGGGGTTCGAGTTCGGGCCCCAAGACGGCGTCCAATAGGCGCAGGAACGTGGCGGGGGCTGAATGCAGCCCGAATGGCATAGTTCGGAACTGCATTAGCCCTCTCCCCGGTACGGTGAAGGCGGTGGCAGGTCGGCTCTCGGGTGCCAATGGTACTTGCCAGTACCCGTGTTTGAGGTCCAGCATTGTGAGGTATTTCGCGCCCCGGAGCTTGTCTAGCGTCGCCGCGATGTGTGGTAGCGGGTACGCATCTTTCCGCGTGACTTCGTTCAACTTTCGGAAGTCAATGCAAAACCGGTATGTGCCTTTTTCTTGACGAGCACTACCGGGGAACTCCAGGCGCTTCGCGATGGTTCGATAACGCCGGCTTCCTCCATCTTTCGGACCTCTTGATCGATGACGGCCTGCATGGCCGGGTTGCGTGGTCGGTACCTTTGCTTGATCGGCTGGTCGGTGGTGAGATGGATGCGATGCTCGATACGGTCTGTTGGGCCGCGTATTGCGTCAAACGCGGCCAGTTCCCTGTCCAGGAACTCTCTTAGCCGCCGGTCCTCGTCCTTGGTTCGCGGGGTTAATCCGGTCGAGATCTCGCCAACGGTTGGTTGGTCGTTGGTGCTTGGACCCGGAGGCGCCGGCAGCGCGACTCCGAGCTTGGCCCAGAGGTCGATGCCTATCAGGACAGGGCCACTGAGGTTTGGCATGACCTGGAACGTATGTCTTATCGTTCGGTCGGTGGTGGCGATCGGTAGGTCGACTATGTGGGTGATCGGTACCGTGGTGCCGTCGGCCAAGTTGACCTGCTGGGTTACCCCCTGAGGGGGGTGGCCGCAGTATCGGGCGCGCTTCGCCGTGGCCGGGCTCACGAACGAGACCTCGGAGCCGGAGTCGAGCAGAGCCCATATGTGTCGGTTGAGTAACTCTATCTTCAGGTGCGGCCTAGGCGTGAACCTTATGGGGTTTGGTCGGGACGGGCGGCGGCCGCTGGTTCCCCGGCCCGTGTGCCGTTTCCCGCCGGTGGATGGCAGTCTCGGGTGAGCACGCCGTCCTTGCCGCAGCGGGAGCAGAATTTTCGTGGTGGCCGTTTGCAGTCGAGGCGTGTGTGGCCTCGTTGTTTGCATCGCCAACAGCATTCCTCTCTGCTGTAGGCGGCGGCCGCGATCGGTGAGCTGGGCACGCTTTGTAGCGGCGGTTGCTCTTCCTTTTGCCGGCGGAGGACTTTCTCGTGCTCGATTGCCCGTGTGCTAAGCTCGGCTACGCTGGTGGCTTCTGCCGGCCGAATGTATAGCTGGTAGCTGGAGTGCAAGTTGTTATATAGCAGGCGGGCCTTCTCTCTTGGTGTGTAGCCCCCGGCACGCCTCATCATCGTCAGCAGGTCCGTGGCGTACTGGTCGAAGGATTCCCCCGATCTTTGCTTCCGGGCCTGGGCGTCCTGTCGTAGCTGGTCTTGGTAGTCCGGTGGGAGGTATTTTGATCGGAAGGCGGTACAGAAGTCGTCCCAGGTCGCCCAATCCTCGTAATTATTACGGTACCATAGCAGAGGGTTCCCCCGTAACATCTCGGGTAGCCCGAGGAGGAATAATTCGTCGGCGTAGCGGTAGGATCGCTTGAGTTCGTCTAGTCGCTCGAGGAACGCGAAGGGGTCCTTGCCCTCGAAGCACAGGCCCCATTTCCGGATTCGATCTAATACCGCGGTGGGGTCGGGTAGTGTCGGTTCGGCGTAGTCTGGCGTCGGCTCGGTATGGTCTGGGTTCGGCTCGGGCCGTACTGGCGTTGTCTCCCCCTTGTTTGGCATGTCGGTGTTGCCGTGTTCGGGGAACAGCCCGGGATTTTTAGTTACGAACTGACGCAGTCGATATCGCAACGCTTCGATATTTCCGGTGCTATCGAGGCCGTGGGAGACTAGTTTAGTCGCGAGCTGGGCTTTCGTTAGCAAGTATATCCAGGAGATTTTCATCGGGGTGCGCACGCAAGCTGGAGTCTCTACTGGGCAGGTCCCTGTTCGGGCGCCATGTAACGCGGTCACCTTGCTCGACGCTCGGATCGGCTCGTCGGTGTCCGGGTTCGAGAGGAGGGGAGATTCAAGCTTGCGTAGACACAGTATAGGTAGAAAGATTGTTTATTGAAAGAGAAATATGTACAGAGTAGCGTGCAGGGCCGTGCGGTGTTAGGCGGCGTGCGCTGGGTGGCAGGCGCGAGCGCAGCGGGAAGCGTAAGCGTGAAGCGGTCGGCGTGAAGCGGCGTGCAGCGTGAAGCGGATTTGATTTAACTAGGATTTTATTTACATGCGCGTGAACTTAATTTCTACGGTGACGTTATTTACACGCGGGTTGATCGCGACGCGGTTATCCCGGTCGGGCTTATTTCTAGCGGTTTATAATTACGGCACGATTTACAGGCACGGACTTAGAATTAGCAGGCTTATAATTACGGCGCGGTTCGCAAGCGCAGACTTACGGTTAACCGGACTTATTACTAGCAGGTTTAATTCTACGGAGCGGTTATAACTAGTGAGCTTATTACTATCCGGTTATAGGATTACGGCGCGGTTATAGCTAGCGGACTTATCACTAACGGCTTATAAGTACGGCGCGGTATCTACATGCACTTATAGCTACTGTCAGGGTAGGCGGCTGGGTATTGCCGGCAGGCCCGAGTGTCACGTCGAGCTCCGCCTGCAACGGAAAACCGGAAAACCCGGCGGGGCTGAGAAAACCTCCGCCCGGGCTGGTGCAAGGAACCGGAAAACCCGGCAGGGCTGAGAAAACCTCAGCCCGGAAGGTACGGGAACCGGAAAACCCGGCAGGGTTGAGAAAACCTCAGCCCGGTAGGTCGAGAGAGCCAGAAAGCCTGGCAGAGCTAAGAAAACCTTAGCCCCAAGCGGTAGTGGTCAGGTCGGTGTCAGGAGCAGGATGTCGGGACAGGATTTGGTCCCGATGTCTCGGCCGGCCGGGCTTATATACCCGGCCGGCGCCCCCACTATCCGTTGCCGGTCCGCTGGTGGGAGTCGGTTTGCCGTGGGGGCAAGCGTGATAGCGCGAGAGGCGTGCGTGCGAATGAGATAGCACGTGTGGCGTGCGTGCAAGCGAGATAGCACGCGTGGCGTACGTGCGAGCGAGATAGCACGAGCGGCGTGCGTGCAAGCGAGATAGCACGAGTAGCGCATGCGCAAGCAGGATAGGTATAGCAGGAATAAACAGCGAGGCAAGCGAGGTTATACCTAACTATATTTTAAACATATTGAACATATTTACAATATTTACAGTGCTAGTAACGACCCTGTCGTTACAATATTAAACGTTTCGATCCTCGATTGGACCCTCTTCAATAAAGACAAATTGAAAGAATGAGAAAAGGTTCTTGTTAAGACTATTGTTAAAACGCATTTTAACAGCCAGCGTAAATTAAAAACAAAAATAAAAAGCTTTATATTAATAATTGATTATGGTATTATTATATGATAATATTATTGTTGCGTTTGTTTTTCATTGTCGCATAAGTGCAATATCAAGAAAAAAGAAATAAGCTTTTGTTGTAAGATTTTGGAAAATTGAAAGCAAATTATTTGCAGCACGAACGTTCTCAGATATTTGTTCCATCAAAAAATTTCCTAATACATCCCACATTTCTAAAATTCTTTGAATGCATTTGTAACGTGTTAACCAACGTGTTTCTGAATATTTTAAAATATTCAAAGATTTATCTTTGAAGCACATCTAGAAATTTTGGAAAATAGCAGTTCTGTTTGGATTGCTGTTAATAAATTGTGGAAATGCCTTTAATAAAATGCTCACAATGTTGAGGAATTGTTTTATATAATGAACCGTGTTATCATAGGAGATTCACGTCGGAAATGTTACTTATAAAAAAAACAGAGAATTAGTTTGAACTTGCAGAGCGAATTATCGGATCATTAAATTCTTCCTATTTTCCCATTATTAAAAAGCTAAAAAAGTTTTAAATTAACCGGCACTGATAATTTGTTTTTCTCATCATAATCGTGTTTGCCTTGTTGTTCTTATTTCATTGTATTTTGTTTATTTTCTCCGTTCGCGCGACAATTTAAGGCATATCATGTAATGTCACGGTTGTGTTTTTCCGTTGAGCTTCCGATCTTTATTTTAATAGATCCTTCATCGGTAAGTCGTGATATATTAGTTTTTATTTTTATTCGATATTATTCCATCACTGTTATAATCAAATAATTTTTCTAAACGGCTCAATTAATTTTAATTGTCTTTTCTGCCGCAAATTGATACATCTCTGCGGATAATAAATTTGAATTTCTGAGGTGTCTTTGAAGAAATTAATATATTATTAATATAATTATAAGACTTTTAAATATAATAAATAAGGTAAAAAAGGCAATAAAAGCCAGGCGCAATAATTAGGGCACATTTATTATATCTCGCTTTAAATTGTAGAACGGCGTACGTTTCGATCTCTTCTTTGGATCATCTTAAGCGCAAAAAATAATAGATAGAAAACAAAACATATTTTTATATTTCTTTTGTATTAATTAATTAATTTTATTTATTAATTTTATTATATTTTATTTATTTATTTTATTATATTTTATTTATTTATTTTATTTTATTTTATTTTATTTTATTTTATTTTATTTTATTTATTTTATTTTATTTTATTTTCATTTATTTTATTTATTTATTTTATTTTATTCATTTATTTTATTTATTTATTTACTTTATTTTATTTATTTATTATATATTTTTAAATTGTGACGAACATTATTAACTTAAAAATGAGCGATCAAGAACCCGCTGCTAAAAGACTGAAGATAGGTAGACAGAAACGATTCCAACATCAATGGTTTGATGATAATCCTTCCTGGAAAATCTGGTTGAAGGAAATTCCTGATGATCCTCACAAATTCTTCTGCTTAGCCTGTCAAACGACATTAGTTTGTGGTCTTTCATAAAAAATGTGGTCTTTAATAAAAAAACATTCGAAGAGTACATATCATCTGGAAAATATGAAAAAATTAAATCCAAATTCTTGGACTAACTATTCGGAATTGGAAAGTTCCTCTGTCGAAGAAATTAATTCAGGACAATCAAAAACTCAACATGTTTCAAGAGAAGATTTTGATTTTAACGAACGAGTTAAAATCGCAGAAATAAGATTAGCGATCTTTTTCGTTGAAAAGAATTTGCCATTCTCAATTTCATCCGAATTACTTTTTCTCATGAAGGATATTGCGAAAGAACCTGATATTCTACAGGCAATGTCTTTGGGAAGAACAAAATTAACACACATTGTTAACGATGTCGTGTGCCGTCAAGAAACACATCGAATTAGTGAAGTATTGAGAGAAAACAAATTCTCAATTTATGAAGATGAAACGTCTGACATAACAAACGATAAATGGCTCTCATTAATGGTTCGTTATGTTGAACCAAAAACGTTACATGTCAGATGTGAATTATTACAAATGATTCATTTGAATGCGACGGATTGTTCTGCCAATAAGATCTTTCAATCGTCTGAGAACGAATTATTGAAAAAGAATATTTCTCTTCGGTTGATCGTTGGTCTTAGTTGCGATAATGCCTCTGTAATGATAGGCAAAACGTCCTCTTTTAAAACAAAATTGATAGAAAAAAGTCCGAATCTTGTAACACTTCCATGTGTATGCCACTCTTCAGCATTAGCAGCAAAAGCGGCCTGCGAAATAATTCCTCAAGATTGTGAGCATTTTATTAAAGGCATTTCCACATTTATCAACAGTAGTCCAAAAAGAACAGCTATTTTCCGAGATTTTCAGATGTGCTTCCAAGATAAATCTTTGAGCATTTTGAAGTATGCAGAAACACGTTAGTTAACGCGTCACAAGTGCATTCAGAGAATCTTGGAAATATGGGAATTTTAGGCAACTTTTTAATGGAACAGGCATCTGAGAATGTTCGTCCTGCGCATAACTTGCTGTCCATTTTTCAAAATCTTTCGAAAGATTATCTCTTCTTTCTTGAATTTGCACTTGATACGTTCAACAAATACAATGCAAAGTTTCAGACAAGGAAGTCCATTATTCACGAGCTGCAGCCTTCCTCAATCGAATTGCTACTTTGGTTTCTTAGAAAATTTATGAAGCCTGCTTTATTAAAAACTGGAGTGTTTGGTCATATTGTTAGGACCGTGAACTTTTCTGATCGTGCCAATCATCTTCTTTCAGAGGAAACTGATTTTGGTTTTGAATGTAAAGAATATTTACAAGAGCAAATAAATCAGAAAATTTTACCTAAAATAGACGTTGATTTTATTCGAGAAAATTGTTTGCAATTTTATATAAAAGCATGTGAACAAATTCGTGATGGTCTTCCAATCGACGATAACTATTTACATTGTGTTGCAGTTTTCGATAACAAAACTGCATTGTTTGAGTGTGATCGAGAGTCAACGGTTTTTAGAGTACTGCAGGTTAATCGCAGATTAGGAAAATTAGTCGATGAAGATGAAGTGCGAAATGAATGGAAATCTTTATATGAAGTCGATCTACCTACAAAAGTCGATTGGTCTAAATTATCCTTCGATGATATGTGGAGACAAATCGGTTTGTATTTAACGGACGAAGAAAATATTCGTTTTCCAAATTTACGATCGCTTTTAAGCATTGTAAGAACTCTTCCTCACTCAAACGCTGAAGCTGAACGCGTATTTTCCATTATTCCAGATGCAAAAACAAGAAAAAGAAATAATATGTCCATTGAGACATTAAATTCAATTTGCGTTATAAAATACGCTTTAAGAGTTAATGATAAAACTGCTCTATGTCACTATGGCAGTGACACATGAACATCTAACTCTCCATACGACAGAAAATTTATATAAAAAATCAATACCTGAGCGAAAAAGCAACTTAACATTGCATTCACACGACGATGAAGAAGAGATGCAACAATAATATTAACATATAATATTACCATATCAGTCGATGATTAATATAGAGCCTTTATCTTTATTTTTAATTTACGCTGGCTGTTAAAATGCGTTTCAACAATAGTCTTGTAACGATACGTTACTAGCCTCGCGGGCCGACCAGCCGCCCGCAATTCTGAGGCTCGGCGCCTATGGCGCCCCTAAACTTCCACACCCGTGTCTCGGCTCCACCGTGGGGCCGCCCCACCACGCGCCGACTCGCGTAAGTGGGAGGCCGGTCGCCGGTATATAAGGCGCTCCGGCGAGCGTAGCGTTACCAGTTCCCGATCCCGATTCCTGTCACGTACAACTCTCCGGATCCTGAACCGACTCTCGCGTTATACCAGGCTACGGGCTTCCCGGTTGCTGGGACGGCGCACCCTGATACTCCGCGTTACACCGGGCTACGGGCTTCCCGTAGTTAGGCCGGGCTTCCCGGTTGCCGGGACGGCGCCATGTAACAGTTTACCTTTCCCGTACGCCGCGGATCAAGGCTCGCCGGTGCCAGGATTCGGGAAAAGGGGGAAACTCCAACTTACTTTACTATTCATTGTATTTTCTATTGTCTACATTTCAACAATATATTAAAACAATATAAAAGATTTTGGAAACCAGAGAACACTTTTATCTATATACAGGGTGTTCGAAAATTTATATAGCCTAGTAGTGTACGGCGGCGCACACTTCACGGCGCGGGGCTCACTGACGTGCGCCCGGCTAAAGGTTGGCGCTGATTGGCCAGACTTTACTCAATAATAACTCCTTTATTAAGCGTTATATAAAAAAAATGTTACAGGACTTTTCTGTTCAGAATAACACCCTCTACCTTCCCTTAAAGGGTGTTGCGCGAATTTTCGGACACCCTGTATAATATAGCGTACGATTTCTGTTTCCATTTTTAGATCAATTTTACGTCATTTTTTATCAGTGACTTTTAAGAGACAAATAAAGTCATGATGATATTCTAATAATATTATTATGACTTTTGTGTTCTACTTGGGGTATTTGCCTGGGGTGATTAAATTGAAACACCCTATATATATTGTAACGATACCGTTACTAACGGCCTCGCGGGCCGATTCGCCGCGCGCACTTCGAGGCTCGACGCCTATGGCGCCCCTAAGCTCCCACACCCGTGTCGCGGCCCCATCGTGGGGACCGCCCCACCACGCACCGAATCGCGTGAGTGTGAGACCGACCGCCGGTATATAAGGCAGTGATGCCAGATTCGGGACTCTGCAGCATGCCACAGCGTGTAGAGGGGATACGCACACAAGCGTGAACCGTGTACATGTAATGCGCAATGCGTTCTACGCATTACATATACATGGTTCACGCTTGTGTGCGTATCCCCTCTACACGCTGCGGCATGCTGCAGAGTCCCGAATCTGGCATCACTGATATAAGGCGGTCCGGCGAGCGTAGCGTTACCAGTTCCCGCGATCCCGAGTCCTGTCACATACAACTTCTGATCCGAAACCGACTCTCGCGTTAAACCAGGTTACGGGCTACCCGTGGTTATGCCAGGCTTCCCGGTTGCTGGCGCATTCTGATACCTAGCGTTATTATATGATTGCAGTTTCCGATTGTTATTCTATATTTCAAAACCAGTCTTTACTATATTATTATCCTAATTTCTCTTAGGAAGGTCTAAACAGCTTTTATTAAAGGTTTCACCGAGGGGTTAACTACTTAATGTAATCGCGGGACAGTGTCCCCGAAATCATTATAAAATCCTTATGAAATCCCCATGTAATCGTTTTGTAATCAGATGTAATCGGATGTAATCATAAAATCAGATGAAATCACGCGGAATCACCAGAAATCATGCGTGGACGCAGTGGGTTCTGCCCCCCTGCGGGCGGGCTCCACTTCCGGAAGATATAACCTAACCCAAACCAAATTTTAGTTTTAAATCAAAACTAGGAAGATTTGGGTTAGGTTATATGTTCCGGAAGTGGAGCCCCCCGCAGGGAGGAGGGGGGGGGGGGGAACCCACTGCGTCTACGCATACACTTTCCCATCCACACAACAATTGTGGGGTGGACCTCGCTTCGCGTTGTAAAGTATATGCGTGGACACAGTGGGTTCCGACCCCCCTGCGGAGGGGCTCCACTTCAGGAAGATATAACCTAACCCAAACCTATTTCTGATTTAAAACTAAAATTTATGCTATGTATATGATGTCAGACAATTACGTTCAAATCGTTAAACTTATTTTGTTAATAACGTTTTAATAAAAAACGAGCGACGGCTTAAACCTTTTGAATGTTGTTCAGGGTCATGACCTTGACAACATATGTCAAGGTCAAGGTCATCGAGACTGCCTCCCTTCATCGGCATATTTATCGCGCGTATTATTCTTTATAATAAGATTGAAATAATTGATGTTAAAGCAACAGTGAATTGAAATGTTGATACACCTTTGTGCGCAAATTTAGAACAATAAACATTAGGTACAAATACAAAATTACTTTTCGTTAAGACCACGGTTAGACTAGTGGGAAAAGTGAGAAACAAGGAAACACCTTTTCTACTTAATCGAACATTGCAATCTTAACTGAAATGAAATATGTAGGTATATACAGGGTGTCCCAAAGCACCCTTGACAACGCTCGTGAGCAGATAGAGCACAGTAAACTGAACAGAAAAGTCCTGTACCATTTTTTTCTATAACGCTCAATAAAGGAGTTATTATTGAGTAAAGTCTGATCAATCAGTGTCGACTTTTAGCCGGACGCACATCAGTGAGCCGCCCGTCTGTTAGTGTGCGTCGCCGTAGCGACGGAACGCTCACGCACACTACCAGGCGCGCGACTAAAGGTCGACGCTGATTGGCCAGATTTTAATCAATAATAACTCCTTTATTAAGCGTTATAGAAAAAAATATTACAGGACTTTTCTGTTCAGTTTACTGTGCTCACGAGCGTTGTCAAGGGTGCTTTGGGACACCCTGTATATATTTTTTTTTTCAGCCCCAAATTGTGTAAGTTTTTTATCTTCTAATCAAATGAAGTTCAATATGAATTTACAGAGATCGACATATAATAATTATTTTATTTAAAACAAATTAGCAATCAATCATGGTGTTTCTAATCAAATAAAATCATTTGTAATCACTAGAAATCTGATGATTACATATGCAATCACAAGACATCATTGTGTAATCAGATGAAATAATTTATTTTATCAAATGATTTCATATGTAATGAAGAAAATTATTTGTAATCAGATGAAATTATTTGTAATCAGATGACATCATTTGTAATCAGATAAAATCATTTGTAATCAGATGAAATCAAATGAAATTAAATGAAACCATGTAATCGATGGGACAACATTTTAGCAAGTGGTTACCCCATCGATATGTGTATCTTACTAATACATCTTAATAATAAATTTTTTAATAGAACATTCACTTTCTCTCTTTAAATTATATATAGGAAACTCATTGCAAAAAATATCATATGACATGTTAGAAATACAAGAAGTAAAAGTAAAACTAAAAAAGAAAGAAATAAAACTTAAGAAAAAAGCATTAAAAGTACAAAAGAATATTTTATCCGAACTAATAGAGATAAAAACAGCTTTGAAATTATGGTCTGCAACTGAGACTAATATGAAAAATAGATTTAAATGTTTTTTTGCAACATAGTTTAAAGACGTTCATATAATTTACACATGAAAAATTATTAATTTTATTTTTAGTTATTGTTTCTTTATCTTATTTTTGTTTATTTCATTTTATTTTGTTTGATAGATCACTTGACGCATAAACAAGACTGTGATACTAGTTATTGTTATATAATACATAAAATATAGAATAAAATATTATAATATTATAAAATATTATATAATTAACTTTGTTATGTAAAATATCTTTGAATTATTGTTTCTCTATATTTCCTCTTGCACGCATATTTGCATGCATATTGTCCTCTGCTTCAATATCTTCCTCTTCAATATCTTCCCTCTCTGACATCCGCAATGTCATAATGTTTGGCAATATTATGCAGTATGCAAGCCGCATTAACTATAAGTGCTGAAATAAAGATAACAAATTTCTACAGTAATTTTAAACATATTTTTATATATAAGATATACCAACAAATTATAATACCTGCAAATTCTGGAGAATAATGTAAACCTCTTTCTTTACGTAAACATCTCCAGCGTCCTTTCAATACTCCAATTGTTCTCTCCACGGAGCATCGTGCTCTAACATGAGCATCTGTATATAATGCACCTGGAGATCTTGGTGCAGAGCTGCCAGTTCGTGGGAAATGGGAGCCTCCACCACTTACCGCGGGACTTACTAACACAGACGTAGTCGCTACGTCATAGCGTGTACGTGTAGCTTCGTGCGTGGGGGCAGGCTACGAGCTACAAACAGCACTGAGCGATCACGAAAACGTTCGCCGCTCGCACATGTTCGGCCGTCGAATTTTCCTATTCGCTTGCAATATATGCAATATATATATTTCTATGCAATACAATAGAATAAATGCAATTAGTAGAATAAATATAATTAGAATGAAAATAGAATATTTATATTATATATAATAGAATAAATAAAATTTATCTTCCATTCTTTTATGTAAGAGAAATAACTTGATAATAAAATAATAAATATAAAAACTCAACAATAATTATATTTTTAAAAAAATAGCGGGGATTATAACTTTTGAGGTATGTTTAATACGTATTATATATAACTGACAAGCTAGATTCAATAATTACTCAGCTTTTAAGGAATATAAATTAATAGAATAATATAAATTTAGATAAACACAGTTTATATTTATAGCTGAATGTAAAAATTATTAAAAAATACAAAATAAAATAAATAAAATATAATAAAATATAGAAATATAAAATATAATAATAAAATAAAAATATAAAATATAAAAATACAAAAATACAAAAATGCTTAAGAAGCAAATTGCGTATGTACATGTATGTATTTAAATCTTAAAAGTTCTTAAAACTAGAATAACAAATAATAAATAAATTTTGAAAAGTTCTTAATATTGTAACGCGGTCACCTCGCTCGACGCTCGGATCGGCTCGTCGGTGTCCGGGTTCGAGAGGAGGGGAGATTCAAGCTTGCGTAGACACAGTATAGGTAGAAAGATAGTTTATTGAAAGAGAAATATGTACAGAGTAGCGTGCAGGGCCGTGCGGTGTTAGGCGGCGTGCGCTGGGTGGCAGGCGCGAGCGCAGCGGGAAGCGTAAGCGTGAAGCGGTCGGCGTGAAGCGGCGTGCAGCGTGAAGCGTATTTGACTTAACTAGGATTTTATTTACATGCGCGTGTTACACAGCTTAATTTCTACGGCGACGTTATTTACACGCGGGTTGATCGCGACGCGGTTATCCCGGTCGGGCTTATTTCTAGCGGTTTATAATTACGGCGCGATTTACAGGCACGGACTTAGAATTAGCAGGCTTATAATTACGGCGCGGTTCGCAAGCGCGGACTTACGGTTAACCGGACTTATTACTAGCAGGTTTAATTCTACGGAGCGGTTATAACTAGTGAGCTTATTACTATCCGGTTATAGGATTACGGCGCGGTTATAGCTAGCGGACTTATCACTAACGGCTTATAATTACGGCGCGGTATCTACATGCACTTATAGCTACTGTCAGGGTAGGCGGCTGGGTATTGCCGGCAGGCCCGAGTGTCACGTCGAGCTCCGCCTGCAACGGAAAACCGGAAAACCCGGCGGGGCTGAGAAAACCTCCGCCCGGGCTGGTGCAAGGAACCGGAAAACCCGGCAGGGCTGAGAAAACCTTAGCCCGGAAGGTACGGGAACCGGAAAACCCGGCAGGGTTGAGAAAACCTCAGCCCGGAAGGTCGAGAGAGCCAGAAAGCCTAGCAGAGCTAAGAAAACCTTAGCCCCAAGCGGTAGTGGTCAGGTAGGTGTCAGGAGCAGGATGTCGGGACAGGATCTGTTCCCGATGTCTCGGCCGGCCGGGCTTATATACCCGGCCGGCGCCCCCACTATCCGTTGCCGGTTCGCTGGTGGGAGTCGGTTTGCCGTGGAGGCAAGCGTGATAGCGCGAGCGGCGTGCGTGCGAACGAAATAGCACGTGTGGCGTGCGTGCAAGCGAGATAGCACGCGCGGCGTACGTGCGAGCGAGATGGCACGAGCGGCGTGCGTGCAAGCGAGATAGCACGAGTAGCGCATGCGCAAGCAGGAAGAAACAGCGAGGCAAGCGAGGTTATACCTAACTATATTTTAAACATATTGAACATATTTACAATATTTACAGTGCTAGTAACGACCCTGTCGTTACATCACCCCCCCCCCCTTGGTGTGGAGCGTGCCGGCGTGGCCTGGTTGGGGTTGGCCCGCTTGAGGTGGGTGCTCCGGAGGGTCCCGTCGTGGTTGAAGCGGAGGACCCACTGGCCCTTCGGAGTCCACTGCCGGAACCGGCGCTCGATGTGACGAGCTCGGTGGGGTACCCGCATGTCCCTTCCGGGTGCCACTTGGATCGTGGTGGGCTCGGGAAGCCGCGTGCCCACGGCTGCCAGGGGTCGGTGTGGAACGGTGGCCGGCGGTCGTGGTGCCGGTGGTGTGGTGGCGGTGCAGCGAGCCATCGCTGGTGGTGGTTGGGGCCGAGTGACGTTGACGGCCGGTCGGCCTGGGACCGGATCGGGTCGTCGGTCTGGCAGGACCGGCGGTCGGATCGGTGCTGGTCGCTGCGGGCCTGATCGCGTCGGCGCCTGGTTGGCGGTCGGGCTGGCGGCTGGTTGGGGCCGAACGTCTCGCGGCGCTGTGGCCGGCCTCGTCGTCGGGCGCGTGGGCCTTGGGCCTGAGGTTCGCCTGCTGGCTATCCGGCGGCGATCCGGCGGTGGCGGCGAGGTGGCCAGGAGGAGGACTTTCCTCCTGGTTTCGGCGTCGCCCCTCTGTATGGACGTGCCCACCCGTGGCGGTGGTCGGCGGGTGGCGTCGGCTCGGGGTCGCGTCGCATCGTGCGGTGGTGGTTTGGTGGGAGGTGGCGCCGGCGCATCCGATAGGTCGCTATCGGACGACCACCTCCCGAAGAGTGCCTCCAATTGTTCCCGTTCTGCTGGTGTCGGCATCGTGGTTAATGACCGAGTGTTCGCTCGATTTCCCGGCTCGCGGATTTTTATACCCTTCGCGGGGCGTGGCGCGGGTTGTTGTCGCGGCTATCTGAGCGCCCTCGGGTGGTGTTCGGCGGTACCGACGGTGGTCAACGGCCAGGGCCGGCGTCACGGCGGCGTTGTTTGGGGGCGGTGCCCTCGGTTCGTCCGGGTTGTTTGCGGTCTGGTCCGGATGCTCCTTTAGTTCCTGGATGTGGACGTGGCGGTGCCAGCGCCCCCGTGTATCTCGTAGGTCTACGATAACCGGAGATATAATCCGGCGTACCTCCAGGGGCCCCACAAACTTTGGGGCTAATTTTGCGTTAAACGCGTTGGCCTTATTAGAGAGGGGGTGGCTCCTTTTCCACACGAGCTCCCCAATTCGTGGCCGCCAGTTTCGTCGCCGTAGGTTGTAGTGGCGCTCCTGATGTTGAAATGCTCGGGCCAGGTGAATTCGCACGAGCTCGTGCGCCTCCCGCAGATGTCGCTCGATGGTTTCCGGTGGGGCGGCCGCTCCTTGGTGTTGCCGATCTTCAGGGTGCGGCCGGGCTAACTCTCTGCCATGGTTGAGGTAGGCCGGAGTGTACCCGGTGGCCTCATTCCAGGCGGTATTAAACGCGTATTGGAGGGCGGGTATATGCTCATCCCAGGCTTTTTGGTTTCTGCCCACGTATTGCGCGACCATGGTCTTGATGTTCCGATTTGCTCGCTCGACCGGATTACACTGCGGTGTGTACGGTGGTGTGGTACGGTGCTGGATGCCGAAGGTCTGTAGCAGCTTCGCCAGTTGTGCCGATTTGAGCTGCGTCCCGTTATCCGACAGCAGTGTTTGGGGGCACCCGTGGTGGTAGATGACCTGCTGGCTGAAGGCCTTCGTGACGTTGGCTGCGGTGGCCTTTCGCAGCGGCGCGAGCTCGACCCACTTCGTAAACCGGTCTTGCGTTGTGAGCAGCCAGGTGTGTCCGCGGTTGGAGCGGGGTAGCGATCCGACCAGGTCGATAGAGGCCTGCTGTCATGGTGCGGTGACTGGACTGGTGTGGAGGTTTCCGGCTGGCCGTCGCTGTGAGGCTTTGTGGGCCAGACAGGTGGTGCAGGAGCGTACATACCGCGCGATATCGCGGAACATCCCTGGCCAGTAATATTGTTGCGCGATCCGGGTGATAGTTTTGGCGGTTCCTAAATGGCCGGCGGAGGGGTCATCGTGCCAGCGTCTGAGCAGGGCGGGTCGTTCGGTTGTGGGTACGCACTGCTTCCATTGTTCGTCCGCCGGTATCTCCCGGAAGTCCAAGTCATGGAGGATGTGTCGGTACAGCCGTCCGTTGCGCATTTGGTAGTCGGGTCGGTCGGCGGGTCGGGTTCGCACATCTTGGCTAATCCGACGATACCAGGTGCACGGTGGTGTTGGTCGTGCTGCGGCGACCTCTGGCTGGCGAGAGAGCGCGTCGGCTACCTGGTTCTGGGAGCCCCGGCGGTACTTGATTTCGAAGTCGTGCTGCTGGAGTTCGAACAGCCAACGGGCAAGTCGACCCGACGGGGCTTCCAGGCGTTGAAGCCATCGCAAAGACTGGTGATCGGTCAACACCGTGAAGCGGTACCCTTCCAGGTAATCCCGCATTCGCCGTATCCCCCAGACTACGGCGAGACACTCCAGTTCGGTGGCGCTATAATTGCGCTCGGCGTGGTTCAGTGTCCTGCTGGCGTATGCGACTACTCGTTCCCCCTCCGGAAGCTGCTGCGTGAGCACGGCTCCTAGCCCGTGTGCGCTGGCGTCGGTTTGCAGCGTGAAAGGCTGCTCGAAGTCGGGACACGCCAACACGGGTGCGGATGTTAAGGCCGCCTTGAGGCTGCTGAAGGCCTGATCCACGACCTCGGTCCACGTCCAGCGTGCGTTTTTGCACGTGAGCCGGGTTAGTGGCGCGATGACGGTGGAGAAGTCGGCTATAAATCGCCGGTACCACGAGGCGAGGCCGAGGAATTGGCGGACTTGTCGCAAGTTAGTGGGTGCCGGCCAGTTGGCGATTGCGCTGATCTTGGTCGGGTCGGTGCGGATTCCCTGTCGATCCACGATGTGCCCCAGATAACGGAGGCTATTCCGGCAGAAGTGGCATTTCTCGGTATTGAGTCGCAGCTTGGCGGCTCGTAATCGGCGGAATACCTCGGCCAGGTGTTTCAGATGGTCTTCAAAGGTCGGACTGGCTATCACGATGTCGTCCAGATAGACCAGGACGTGGGGTTCGAGTTCGGGCCCCAAGACGGCGTCCAATAGGCGCAGGAACGTGGCGGGGGCTGAATGCAGCCCGAATGGCATAGTTCGGAACTGCATTAGCCCTCTCCCCGGTACGGTGAAGGCGGTGGCAGGTCGGCTCTCGGGTGCCAATGGTACTTGCCAGTACCCGTGTTTGAGGTCCAGCATTGTGAGGTATTTCGCGCCCCGGAGCTTGTCTAGCGTCGCCGCGATGTGTGGTAGCGGGTACGCATCTTTCCGCGTGACTTCGTTCAACTTTCGGAAGTCAATGCAAAACCGGTATGTGCCTTTTTCTTGACGAGCACTACCGGGGAACTCCAGGCGCTTCGCGATGGTTCGATAACGCCGGCTTCCTCCATCTTTCGGACCTCTTGATCGAT
>JAXRKO010001231.1:0-20010 GCA_037039905.1 Formica aserva
AGGTTAGGTTAGGTTAGGTTAGGTTCCCTCGGGATTCCAAGATGGCCGCCGTGAGTGTCGGACGTGTCGGATCGAGCTCCCGTCGCCGCGAAGTATTTCGATCGTCCGGACTCTTTTTCGGAGCTCGAAAACGTTTTTAAAGTGTTCCGCGAGTAGTTTTACGCGTGAATATATGGAGGCGAACTGTTTCGTGCGATAATACGCGAGTTATGGGTGTTTTTGTCGTTCGTGATATCACCTGCCAGTTTCGGATAGTGTTACATTTGTGGAGGTTTTTTCGGTCATGGGATGGACGATGGTCAGCGGGGAATATGAGTCAGGTTAGTGTAGTGGTCCGAAATGACCGGCAAAATCGTTATTTTATACGATTTCTATGGTTTTTCGGACCTGTCAAAATAAATCGATAAGGCGGCCATATTGGCCGCCATCTTGGCGGCCATATTGAGTTTCAGGGCTTTAGTATATTAGGTCGGGTCGTGTTCATGTATGGTCGCCATCTTGGCCGCCATCTTAGATTTAGGGTTTATTCGCGAATTGACATAGTAACGGCGGCCATCTTGGCGGCCATTTTGAGAATTAGGGAATTGTTCGCGATTTAATGTTATTGGTCGCCTTGGCCGCCATCTTGACTGCAATTTTTAGTGCATTTATTAATAATTAATAAATTTGTTATAGGTGGCCATATTGGCTACCTTTTTGAATTAAATATTTAATTCGGGAACAGGTGCACTTGTGGTCATCTTGGCGGTCACTTCTTGAGTTAAAGATCGATTATTTAGGGAATAATTAGATTCATTTTTAGAATTAGATATCCCTTGTGGATATTAATAGGCGCGTGCACATATTTGTGCATATATACGTGTATATACTTCGTTATATACGTATTTTGGCGTATATATTAGGCGTTTATTTTTAAGTAAAATCGATATAACTGGCAGGCGCGTGTATCGTGTATCGCGCGTATCGCGTGTATGATAACGCCTACGGTGGCGATCTTGGAATTCGGGGATCAGGATGGGGGGTTTGAACCAAAATTGGACGGGCTTCGGGCAGAGTGTGCGTATCGACACGTACATATCTGGATTCTGGCGGGGTGACTTGGCTGTCTCTACGGGTGCGGCGGTCACAGTCGAAAACCGGGCGACCGTTCGATTAGTAGACTGGGGGCAGTAATGTCCTTAAGCCGTTTGCATGGCCGGGGGGCGGTCCTGTCGCCCCAAAGGGGTCACGCGTGCGCTAGTACGCAAACCCAGGACGATTTGTCCCCTGGGCCGGCTTGTCGGAAGAGGAGGGACCCATAGCGTGGCTCAAGTCCCAAATCAAACGGCAATAAAGCCGAAGCACTTCTCTCCTCTGGAGAGGTGTTACGGGGAGTGGCGGCTTGGGGGGAGGCGGGCCTTGTGTCCGACGAGCCTCCTGGGAATAGCCATTTCCCCGCTTAGATAGCTCTTAACTCCACATTGGGAGTTCGGGTAAGTGGCCGTCACGGCATGTACCCCTATGGGGCGCATGAGGTGGCGGTGTTTCAGGGGATGTGCCTCCCTGCAAATTCGTGGCACTCGGTGGAGGCGATGGGCGGCTGACTCATTTTTATGGTGATGCCGTACATCGTACGAACAGGGGTCCGCCTTCCCCCTCGTATAAAAACTCGGAGGCGGGGACACGGGTAGGGACGATGGATGGCGGAAGGGGAATCGCACTCGAGTCTTCGCGCCTTGTGCCCCAAAGCCAGACATCCTACAAACAGGGGTCTGCCTTCCCCCTCGTATAAAAACTCGGAGGCAGCGGGCTGAGGGTGTTATTACAGCATGGCAATACACCTTCAGGGGAGGTGTGCGGTGAATGGACCTTAGTCTTGAAATCGCATGCTGACCAAACAGGGGTCCGCTTCACCCTGTAAAATCGGAAGCGGCTAGGGCTTAGCTTTCCCCATTATGTATATGGGGACTCGGGTAGGACTTCTGTGCTGTGTGGTTCCCGAAAGGGAAACATGCAGAGCAGAAGACAGGGCCGACCTCCCTGTATAAATTCGTTGGTCACCGGTGGTATGAGGAGGATGTGTTGTGGAAGGACCATGGTCCCGATGCAACACATCTGACCCCCAGGGGTTTGCCTTCCCCCTCGGATAAAAACTCGGAGGCAGGGACACGGGTAGGGACGATGGATGGTGGAAGGAATTAACCCTCGAGTCTTCGCGCCTTGGGTCCTGATGCCACACATCGTACAAACAGGGGTCTACCTTCCCCCTCGTATAAAAACTCGGAGGTAGCCGGTGCGAGGATGTTTCAGTATGGTAAACATCCTTGTCAAATGGCGTGGCTTGACCGGTTTAGGGGTGCGTGCATTCCGGCGGGTACGGCCCCCCGCCCTAGCCAGGCGGGGACGCGCCTTTTCCTCCCCCGTTTCGCCTGGGGGGGAGAACCCCATTATTTGGGGGGCCCGTTGGGGGTGGCGCCTCCGACGCCAACACAGGCGTCCGCCTAGTGGGGGTCTGTCTCACCCTACTATAAAAAATCGGAGACAGAAACCCGAGATGGGCGGGCTCCCCGCGTTGAGGCGGGGATGGTACCGCAAAAGCTCTGGCCCCTGGCGAACAGAGGGGGGCCACGTGTAGAGCAGGTCCGAGCCAAGGGACCTTTAAAAAGTTATTCCCTCTCGACGGCTGGCCACCTTGACGTGGTGAGAGGGCTCCCCTGAAGCCTCCCGCCTTGGCGGGGGGTGGAAGGGATCTAAGAGCTAGCCAAAGGAGGAGCATACCTCTTGAAAAAGCCGGGTAGGGCGGACTCGTGAGGCGTGGTGGAGCCAACCGTCCTAGGGGAAGGAAAACCCCGAAATCAAACCAATTCTTTGTTACAGATGGACATGCCAACAAAGAAGAGAGCGAACGCCAAGGGTTCGGGTACCTTGGACCGGCATAGGGGGGATATCGTCCCAGTCCCCTCTAGGTCGTCATCCGACGATGGGCTACCGGCCGTGTTGCCGACGGGCACGGCCGGGGAACGGACTACCGCCGAGAAGGACGATGGGAGCATCGCGGAGGTGGAGATGGAGGACATCCCGCAGGAGAGGAAGCCTCCATCTCCAAAAAAGAAGACCGCTAATCCACCAAGCGGCGGGAAGAAGAAGGGGAAGTCCCCGACGGTGGTTTTGGACCGGCTGCCGGGGCTCTACGACCCAGAGGTTGGGGAAGCGACCTGCGACGAGTTCTTCACCGAGGTGAGGCGAGGTAGGTACAAGGCGGCGGAATGGAAGGAGTTCGTCGCCGCGTCCTACGAGCGCAAGGGTAGGTGGATCCCCCCCGACAAGCGCAAGGTAAGCGCAGGGGGTAAGTCCGGGGACGCTGGGGAGCCTACACCCCAGAGGACCGCGAGGAGGACAGAGGTTGAGGCCCGGCGCACGGCCAGGAGGACCACTGAGATCGATAGACTCAGGATGAGGACCCCATCGACCTCGAGCGTGGACCAGGACCCAGAGGAAAGGAGGAGTCCTAGTGTCTCCCCAGTACGACCCGGGGACCTGGAATTGGCAGCGTTGGCCAAAAGAGGAAGAGGGCGCCCACCGACAACGGGTGAGTATGTCGGTAGAGCGGAGGCGATCGAACGTCTCGCGGCGGCGAAGGAGCGGGAGCTGAAGGCTCTCGAGGAGGAGCGATCCCTACAGGCTGGGTTCGTTCCTCCCGAGACCCAAAGCACCCGCTCCTTGCCTTCCGAGGACGAGGTGGCCGAACAAGTTCGGGATCTCACGGCCATGGAGATCGAGCGGAGAGCGCGTGAGTCCCTTGGGGAGCTGGAGCGGATGGTATCCGTCTCCAGCAACCTCAAGGGAACGTTTAAGCGTAGCATGCGCCTGGCTGCCGTTCGGGTGAGGGCGTACTGCGCGGAGCTCCTCAGCCGGACGGGGACTGGTGAGGACTCGCAGGTGGGCCTCCTCCGTTCAGCCAATGATTGGCTGAGGAGGAGATTGTCCGCCTGCGAGAACGAGATTGCGGCTCTGAGGGAGGAGGTTGCGGTGCTGAGGGGGGGCCAAGTGCCACGCCCCGAGGCGACTCCCTCGGACGGGAGGAGCCCCCCGTCGAAGGTCCCCAGGACCGACCAACCCTTGAGGGGTGACGAGGGTGGGGGCTTTGGGGGGGGTCCCCCGTTGGGGGGGGGCTCGCCGGTGGCGGCTCCGCAAGGGGCCCCCACTTCGGCGGGCTCCCCCCCTCCGGGGGCCCTCACCCAAGGGGTTAGGGCGGGCTCCGTGGAGATGGTCCCGGGGGTTCCTGCGCGCGGTTATGCTCGCAGGATCCTACGGGACTCCCCGGAGCCCTCCATCCCTGTCTCCCCCCGTTATGGGGGGGAGACGGGGATGGATGTGGAGGAGGAAATGGGCGCGGGGGGGCATTCGGGGCCCCTTTCGATGGCCCAAGTGGAGGCCCTATTGGCCGGGGGCCTGAGGGGCGTTGAGGAGCGCCTCATGTCCGCGCTCGAGCGGATTGGGGGCAGAGGAGGGACTGGCGGCAAGTCCGGGCGGGGCGGTGGGGTGGTGGCTGCGGCCCCCCCTGCTAAGCCCCCCCCGGCCCAGCGGCCGTCGAAGGCCAAGCCCCGGAAGGGGGGTGGGGGTAAGGCTGCGGCCCCCCCCGCTCGCCCCGACCGGGCCCAGCAGCCCGAGATGGGTAAGTCCCGGAAGGGAGGTGGGAGAAGGGCTACGGCCCCTCCCGCTATTCCCGACCGGGCCCAGCAGGCGCCAACTCCCCCCGCGCAAGCGGGGGAGACGTGGGCGCAAGTGGTAAGGAGGAGGAGAGGTGGAGGCCGTCCCGCCCCACCTCAACCCCCTCCTCCGGGGCCGGGTGGGCCTACCGGAGGAGGAAGGGGAGGCGCTGCCCCAGCACGGGCGGCGAAGGTCGCGAGGGCGAAGGGGCGGAGGCCTCGCCCTCCGGGGCCGGCAGCGGTTATGCTGTCGGCACCGGAGGGTGCGGGGCTTTCCGTCGAGGCGGCGATGGTCAGGGCCCGGGAGCGTATTGACCTCTCGGGACTGGGCATCGCCGACACTCGTGTGAGAAGCGCCGCGAACGGGGGGACCCTAATTGAGGTCCCCAGACCAGTTAGGGTCCGAGAGGAGGACCCCGAGCCCCCCTCATCCGCTGAGCTTGCGGACAGGCTCGCCGAGAGCCTGAGGGGGGTTCTGGAGGGAACGGGGATCCGGGTCGCCCGGCCCTCTAAGTTCGCGGAGATGCGACTTAGGGGGCTGGACGGCTCGGTGACCCTAGAGGAAGTGAGGCGGGCCCTCACGGCACTCGGGGGGCCGACGGGCGGGGACCTTCGGATCGGGGAGATCCGGAGACCTGCGCCCGGCCCGGGGACCGTGTGGGTTCGGGCACCCGTTACCCTTGTGAGAAGGGTGGCGGCTGCCGGGAGGGTGCGCGTGGGGTGGACGTGGGCACTGGTAGAGGTGCTCCGCGCCCGCCCCCTGCGCTGCTATCGCTGCCTGGCGACCGGCCACGTCAGGCAGCATTGCACGGGAGGTGCGGATCGGTCCGGGTTGTGCTACAGGTGTGGCGCACCCGGACACTCCGCAGCCAAATGTCCGGCGGCGTCCCCAAGGTGTCCGGTTTGTGCGGACCTGGGGAGGCCGTCGGACCATTGCATGGGGGCAAGGGGCTGTACCCCTCCCCGTGCCGCGAGGGGAAAGAGGGGGGAGCCCACGGCAACAACATCGCTGGGGGCTCCGGGCCAGCTGCAGGAGGCTGACCCGCCCGCCGCGACGGAAGCGGCGGGTCCCCATCCGACTGAGGAAGAGGGCACCATGGGGGGCGGAGGGACGGAGGACATGGAGGTGGGTTAATCCCCCTCCGGTTCTCCTCTTCCCTCCTGCCATAAAGGTGCCGAAGGGAAGAAGTCCCCACAAGATCGGGGACACTGGGGAGGAACAACAACCTCCTCCCCAGCATGATGGTTGTACCATAGGCGGGGGGCCTCTCTGAAGTAGTGCAGATGCCAGATTCCAGAGAGGTCCCCACTAACGCCAGGGATGGACAACCCGGAGGGGTTTTTAGTGGGTAGTCCCTCGGCCGTTTGTTTAGGTCGGGGGGAGTCCCACATAACCCCGCCTCGAACCCCATCGAGGCGGGGTATGCGTAAATGCATTTCCCCCTCCGTTACAAAAAAAAAAAAAAAAAAAAAAAAAAGGTTAGGTTCCCTCTCGATGGTGTGCCACCTTGACGTGGTGAGAGGGCTCACCCCGAAGCTTCCCTAGGGAAGCGGAAGGGTGCTAAGAGCACACCCACGCGTTTAAGGGTAAGGGTGGGTTTTCGGGGATTTGTGGGGTGGGATTTTCCCCCTGGCATACGGGGAAGGCCTCCTGTGATCTCTCAGGGCCATGGCGGTGGATCATACCGTCTTGGGCCTGGGAGGTAGGAGCCGTAATGTATGCCTAGAGGGTAGTGCCCCTTGAATCAAATGCACTCCTCGTAGTCCAAGCTGTGCGTAACCGTGGTGAGGGACGCTGGCCGGGGCGAGGTTAATATCCCGGTCTCGAACGGTGCCTCTGGGGCACATGTCCGAACCCCAGAGTATTTTAGGACTTACCCTGGTAAGGAGGCTCTGCCAGGGTGGACAACCCTTTCCTACCACAATCGTGGGATCAAGATGGATAAAATTACAAACAAAAAATCAAATAACATGACGGTGGAGGAGGATGAAAGTATGGAGGAGATTAGGAGTGTGGAAGTGGATTCTAGTCCTACGACCAGAGTCCCGGTCATCACACTAGAAAGGGTGGACACAACATCAGTGAGGTCCACGAAAGATGGAAGGGATAATCAATCCGAGACGTCTACCAAATCGTATGACTCGGAAGGATCTAGTACGATCACGTACGGGGAGGATGAGTTTGGCCGTGAGATCAAAAAGGCCAGAAAGAGAGGTCGCCCAGTAACTACGGGCGAATATGAAAAGAAGAAAAGGAGGGATGCCCTAAGGCAAGAGGCAGAGAGAAGGGAGGCGGAGAGAATCGAGGAGCAGAAAATCCTTGATGATTCTTACATCCCCCCGGAAACGAAGACGAGTCTCAACATTCCCAGCGTTGAGGACATAATGGAGGAACTCCGGGATGCCCCCACACCAGACATTTCTGCGAGGGTCTTTGAACACCTTCAAAAGGTCCATAGAGTGGCAGCGGTCTCGAAGAACCTGAAGGGTACCTCAGTCAACCAGCTGAAGACCGCGGTTAATGTGGGGAAGGCATGCGCCACAACGCTGGCCATAAGAGCACAGAGTGTGGATGCACCGGAGGGGGAGAAATCGGAGATGGAGGAGCTCCGTAAGCAACTGAGAGCGATCCGCATGGAGAACATCAGACTGCGAAAGGAGGCGGACCAAGCCCGAGAAAACCTGCGGATGGCACTTGAGTGCCAAGACGCAGGCCGTACCGGCAAGACGGTGAACGCCAAAACCGTCCAGGAAGAGGTGGAGATGGATATCCATATAGACCAAGCAGAATGCGAAGGCCCAATGGATCCGAGCCCCACACTCCCTCCAAGGGAAGAGTGGCCGAAGGCGGTCAGACCACCAATAAGGGGCATCTCCAAGATCTTGGAAGACCGGGAGGAGGCCCCTATTGGATTACCGGTTATTGACCGCATTATCAGCAAAAGACTGGACAGTCTCTTCAACAAATGGAGTGAGAGAATGGAACAAGCTCTCGGAAAGTTCATAGGGCAAGTCCCTCAACCCAAAGGCCAAGGGGCTAACCCTCCCGTAACCAAGAGCAAGACAGCTGGGAAAGGGAAAGGAACAGGAAAAGGGACCACAGCCCCCCAGGTTCCCACCCCCGTCGCGGTCACGGGACAGCAACAGGGAGGTACTAAGGAGAGCGGCACCGGGCGTAAGGCGGACCACCCTGTTCACACCCCGGTACCTGTTTCCAAACAGATACCGAGGGGTACTAAGGGGGACACCAACACCTATGGGGCGCCTAATGTGGTCCCAGTAGGAAAAGGAGAAACATCCGCTGTCCCCCAAAATAAGCACACGGATGCGCCACAGTTAACGTGGGCTACAGTGCTTAAGAGAGGGGGAAAGAAGACAGGAAAGACAAAGACGACGACATCCAACAAGCATGGCCTCGCCAGACCCGCCGGTGACGCTGTCACGGCGGACAGGATAGGATCGACACAGGGGAAAACGGAGACCAGCATAAGAGTTAGGAAACTACCAAAAACCGCGGCAGTAACGGTGACATGCCCGCCAGGGCAATATGAAAGGACTATACTTGAGGCACGAAGCAAAATTAAACTATCGGACCTCAAGATAGATGGACTCCGCACCAGAAGGGCGGTTACAGGAGCACTCATCTATGAGATTGCAGGAGAAGATGGGAAAGCGAAGGCAGACGCTCTTGCAAGCAAATTGCAAGAAGTGCTGGCGGACAAAGAGGGAGTAAAGATAGCTAGGCCAACCAAGATGGGAGAGGTCAGGCTAAGAAATCTGGACGATTCAGCCAATGCGGAGGACATACTTCAAGCCATAATGGCTCTGGGCAAATACCAGCGCACGGACATAAGCGTGGGCCCAATTAGGAAGGCGGGCAATGGACTCGGCTCAGTTTGGACGAAGTGCCCATTAGAAGCAGCAAATGCTGCAATAAAGAAAGGCGCACTACAAGTAGGATGGACACTGGCGAGAGTGGAGGCGCTTGAAACAAGACCCCTTCAATGCTTTCGGTGTCTAGAAGGAGGTCATGTCAGAGCGACTTGCACTAGTAGCATCGACCGCAGTGACAGATGCTATAGGTGCGGTGAAGCCGGCCACCCTGCAAGGGCCTGTACGGCGAAGCCCAAGTGCCCAGTATGTGTGGATCAGGGAAGACCACATGACCACAGAACCGGAAGTAAGAGCTGCCTACCAGCAAGAAGAAAGAGAAGGCTGACCAGCAAAGACACGGAAGCACCCAAAGCCATGGCCGAGCAAAGCGTCCTTGCAAATGCGGACAGCTCTAAGAACAGAACTGTAAGCAATGAGAAAGCGACGGAGAGACAAACCCCCCTAGCGCAAAGGAGGGACAGAAGGACTGAGAACAAGACAACTCAGAAGATAGCTGAAGCTGAGGCTGAAGGTGAAGATCAGCCGATGGAGGTGGTGCCGGAGGAAGTACCGTCTTATAACAACAATGACGACTAAAATCCTACAGGCGAACCTCAATCATGCACGTCAGGCTCAGGACTTGTTCCTACATAGCCTGATGGAAAGAGGCTGTGGAGTAGGTATTGCAGCGGAACCCTATTCGGTCCCAGACAATCATCCCTGCTGGGCTACTGACCGGGGAAAATCCGTTGCAATAACGTGGACAGGGAATAAAAACTCACCTCCAGGCTCCAGAATGGAAAGCGGAGAGGGGTACGTAGCGGTCCAATGGGGGCGGATATCTGTTATCGGGGTGTACATCCCCCCGAGCCTCAATCTAGCCACGTTCGAGGACAGACTTGAGAGCATTGGGGAATGTGTCAACAGGTGCCTCCCGCGACCTACGATAGTGGCGGGAGATTTTAACGCCAAGTCGGCTCTATGGGGCTCTCTGGTGAGTAACAGAAGAGGTGAAGTACTGGAGAACTGGGCTGCGGCACTCAACTTGTGTATACTAAACGTAGGCACAAGGAGTACCTGTGTAAGGCCACAGGGAGAGTCAATAGTAGACCTAACGTGGGCGACCCCTTCTGCGGTTCACTTGGTGAATGATTGGGAGGTGCTACAGGAGGAGACGGCGTCTGACCACCTCTATATAGAGATGACGATAGCAGCCATCACCCCGGAGGTGATCAGACGCCGACATGAGATGGGGGCTCGCCTAAAGAAATGGACTCTCCAAAAGCTGGATGAAGACCTCCTCAAAGCTGCGATTCTCTCAAATACGTGGGCAGAAGAGGATAACGAAATGAGAGACATAGATTGGCAGGCTACACGACTGGAGGAAATACTAACGGAAATCTGCGATGTCGCAATGCCCAGGGCAAAACCCTCCCCACGACGAGCTGCTTACTGGTGGACAGACGAGATAGCGTCATTACGCAGACAATCGGTAAGAGCCAGAAGGGCCTACACCAGAGCACGAAGAAGAAGGAGCGCCTCTGATGAGGAGGTGGAGGAGAGGTACCTGGAATATAGGGTGGCCAGGGACTCCCTGGTGAAAGCCACAAGAGCGGCAAAAGCTAGGGCCTGGAATGAGCTCCTCCAGACCCTGGATGAAGATCCATGGGGGCGCCCGTATCGAATAGTTCTCAGTAAACTGAGACACTGGGCGCCCCCCACCACGGAGGCAATGGACCCCGACTTCCTAAACAACGTCCTTACCACACTCTTCCCCACCAGGGAATATGGAAATAATCCAGTTCCCGTTAGGGGGCAGGTGGAATGGAGTGAGGAACTGGAGGTGTCCCCGGAGGAATTAAGAGCGGCTGTTAAAAGGCTGGGCTCGCGAAAGGCCCCAGGCCCAGACGGTATACCGGGCAAAGTCATTGCACTGGCCTCTGGGGAGCTCGGAGGGAGGGTCGGCCGGATATATTCTGACTGCCTCAGACTCGGACGTTTTCCGACAAATTGGAAGGAGGCAAAGATAGTACTCCTTCCAAAACCGGGCAAGCCGGCCGACTCTCCATCCTCATACCGGCCCATCTGCCTGTTGAACGAGACGGGGAAGATGCTAGAAAGAATCGTCGCTGACCGCCTCGTTCAGCATCTGTCCGGGGAGGGCCCAGACCTAAGTGAAGGCCAGTATGGATTTAGGAGGGCGAGATCTACAATAGACGCCATCCTACGCGTCCGAACAACGTCAGAAACAATAATAGCGGACGGGGGAGTGGCCATGGCGGTGTCCCTTGATATTGCGAATGCCTTCAACTCGCTCCCCTGGGAGCGAGTTGGTAGAGCGATGCAGTACCATAGGGTTCCCCCGTACCTCGTAGCGGTAATAGGGGACTATTTCCGCGATAGGAGGATTACATATGTAGACAGAGAAGCCATCACACAGGAGAGGCAGATGACATGCGGGGTCCCACAGGGATCTGTCTTGGGCCCGCTGTTATGGAACCTCGCATTTGATGTGGTGTTGAGGACAGCACTTCCCCCCGGCTGTAGTGTAGTCTGCTATGCAGACGATACACTAATAATAGCTGGGGGGAATAACTGGGAGGAAGCAGCGGCGGCTGCCAACGTGGCCACGGCCTGTGTTGTGAGGACCATCTCGGAAATGGGATTACGAGTGGCGCCTCACAAAACAGAGGCGGTCTACATGCACGACGGCTCTCGTGGGGCCCCCCCTGTGGTCCACATCATGGTGGAGGGGACTCGTGTTATGGTGGGGAACCATATCAAATATCTGGGCCTACATATTGATGGCATGTGGAGTTTCGCCGAACACTTTACTCGGCTGGCCCCTAAGGTGAATGGCGTCGCGGCAGCCCTCAGAAGGCTATTGCCGAACATAGGAGGACCTGGAGGACACACCCGCCGATTATACATGGCCACGGTACATGCCGTGGCTCTGTACGGGGCACCCGTATGGGCAGAGAAGGGGATGGCCATCCGCCGCAACAAACAACTCATGCGCCAGGTGCAGAGGCGGATGGCCATCGCGGTGGCACGTGCATACCGGACGGTTGCATACGAGGCAGTCCTGTTGATAGCAGGAATCCCCCCCTTTGAGTTACTGGCCCAAATGTACGCTGAAGTATATCAACGTACGAAGAGGCTTAGAGAGGAGGGAACGGTGATCATTGACAGGATTAGAGTCCTCATAAGAAGACAGGCTAGGCAGGCACTCGTCTTAAAGTGGCAAAGGCGCCTCTACGATGAGGGTCTAGCAGGACAGAGGGTGGTCAGTGCAGTCAGACCCCTACTGAGCGACTGGCTAGAAGCTCAGAGGATGAGGGCTACCTTCCATACGACGCAGGTGCTCTCAGGGCACGGATGCTTTGGCGATTACCTGTGTCGTATAGGAAAAGAAGAAACAGCCAAGTGTCATCACTGTGACGGGGACTGTGACTCGGCGCAACACACCCTGCAACACTGTCCAGCCTGGACAGAGCAGCGCCGAGTCCTAGTCCAAAATATTGGAAGCATGGACCTATCTCTGCCGACCATTATCCCAATAATGGTCGAAAGGGAGGATGCGTGGAGGGCATTCGCCTCCTTCTGTGGCGATATAATGTCACAGAAGGAGGCGGATGAAAGAATCCGCAGAGGAGAACAACCTGCGGAAGGTCGACCAAGACCAAGGAGGGCGGGCAACATGGGCCCCCCGGACAGGCGAATAACTGTCAGAAGGGTTGCCCACAGGAACCCAACAGGTGTAGGATAACAACAATAATATCCACTAGGGTACTAAGGGAGGGGAAAACCTGGGAGGATGGGAGACAGAACCACGTCATATGGCGGAAACTCCCACTCCTCTCACGTCTCTGAAGTACAGGGCCCCCTGGAGAAGAATATCCCTGGTTACAGGGAAATCTAATCCGAGGGCCGGGGGCTGGAGAGCATGGGCTGGCGTTTAGCCCATGCATCTCCAATAGCTCCCACAAACACCTTGTGGGAATGGCGTGATGGAAGGTGTCCCCATCACGCCATAAGAAGGAGGTAATCCCCATAACAACGGGGCATGCCCTAAACAATTAGGGCATGGAGAGGTAGAGGCGGTTGGGGGTGATCGGAAGAATGCTGACCGCGATTCCCGAGCACCCCCAGACATATACGCCGAGATGGACACCCGGGGGGGTTTTAGTGGGTATTCCCTGCGGAAATCGCAGGGCGAGTCCCACATAACCCCGCGGAGCAACGCTCGCCCGCGGGGTATGCGTAAACGCATTTCCCCCCCGTCAAAAAAAAAAAAAAAAAAAAAAAAAAAAAAAGGTTAGGTTCCCCTCCGATGGCACACCACCTTGACGTGGTGGAGGGGCTCCCCTTCGCTTGTTTAGAAGGGGTCTAAGAGTGTGCCAAACAACTCGATCGTCGGATGCATGGTTTTATTTTTGTTTATTTTTGGGTATGTGTGGTGGGATGTATTGGGGTATTGTGGGGGATTATTGGGGGGTCTAGGGGTTTTTTATGGGGGGTGTATGGGTTTGTGGGGGGTGTGTGGGTTATGGGTGTGTGCTGGGATGGGTGGGATGGGTATTGGGGCTTGTGGGCAGGGGGGGTGGGGTGTATGTCTGTACGGGATTGGGTGATCGAGTGAGGTGGCGAGGTAGGTAACCTCAGTAAAAAATCCCGGGTAGGCCGAGCTCGTCAGGCGTGGTGAAGCCAATCGGCCTAGGTGAAGGAAAACACCGAAATTAAACCATCTTTTTTGATACTAAAATGAATAGTACAAACAAAGATTTACCGTTTACTGCCGCAGTGGGCTTCGGATCCCACAGCGACCGGCGTGGGGGGGATACAGTCCCGGTTCCCCCCTCGTCGTCATCTAGCGACGGGCCACCAGGGGTGTTGCCGACGAGCACCCCTGGCGAGCGGACTATCGCCGGCGATAGGGAGTCGAGGGTGGTGGAGCGGCGGGCTGACCGGCCGGGTCCGGCCTCGAGTAAGTCGAGGTCGAGGTCTCGGGCGCGTTCGGCTTCGACGGCACGCACACACCCCTACAATCGGGATGAGGCGGGTCGGGGCAAGAGCCTCACCCGCCAGGATGATGGGAAGGTGGAAGGTGCGTCGCGGGGTGGCAGCAAAAGCGTCACCCCTGCCTCCTCCTCCAAGACCTCGCTTGTGGGCGAGGATACGGAGGTCTACGCGCCCCCTGATGGGGATGACGCGATGGAGGTGGATGACCTCCCACAAAAGAGGGGGAGAGGGCGGCCGCCCAGTACCGGCGAATACGTCGGTATACGCGAGAAGCGTGAGAAGAAGGCCGCCCTCGAAAAGGAAAGGGAGAGGGAGCATAGGGTCAAGATGTCCCTATCGAAGGACACTCCCATCCCTCCGCCAAACAAGGACCTTCGGGCCTTTACGGCGGAATGCGAGGAAGAGGTTGGGAAGGCCCCAACCCCGGATATCGCGGCGAGGAGCATGGAGACTGCGGCGGATATCGATAGGATCGCCACAGTCTCCATGAATTTGAAGGGCTCCCTCCAGAAGGAGCTGAGGCGGGCCGCCGCCCTAGTGAGGGTGGCGGCCAGCACCTTAGCAGAGAGGGCCCAAGGCACCGAGGAGGGGGGCGAGCTCGCGATTCTCCGAGGGGAATTAAAGTCCCTCGGAGATCGCAATGCGGACCTCCAAAGGGAGATCCGCGTGCTCAGGGGGGAGCTTGACGCTGTTCGACGCGCCAAGCCCTCCCTCAGGCTGGCCCTCCCCGACTCGCCCGAGGGGGCCCCCCGCAAAAAGCGGGGGGTGCCCCGGGTGAAGTCGATTGAGGTGCTGGATGCTCCGGTGAGGATGGAGCATCCGGCTGGGGGGAGGGGACAGAGGTCCCCGACATATTCTGGGGGGGTTAAGGGGCCGGGGTCCCCAACGTCACCGGGGGTTGGGGGGGGACTTCGGTCCCCGGCTTCTTTCGGGGGGGGGGAGGGACCGCGGTCCCCAACGTTGGCGGGTGGCCGGGGTAATGCGGCGATGAGGCCCCCTTTGAGGGGTACCTCTGCGCCGCTCCCCGAAGGCTACCCGCCGGGAGTGGTCGGTGAGGGCGAGCGTGCGTGGTATCGGTGGTACACCGACCAGATCGCCGCCCTCATCGACCTTCGGTCGGCGATAGGCCGGGGTGGGCCATGTGGGCCCACCCCGACGGCTGGCCGCCCACTTGGTGGGGCCTTCCCGCCTCTCCCCCCTGCCGGTGCCGCTGCGCCGGGTCAGGGGAGGAAGAGGAAGGGGAGGAAGAGAAAAGGTGGACGCGGTGCGGCGGGAGATGGGGACATGGGACCCCCACTCCCCCCGACCCCTGCTCCGCGCGTCGCGTCGGCGGCTGCGGGAGGGCGGAAAAAAGTCCCGCCTCCTAGCGGTCCCCGGAGGGATGGGCGGGACCAGGGGCTTCCCCCCCCGCCTCCGGATACCCCCCGCCAGGATGTACCCTGGTCGAGGGTGGTGGGGCGGAGAGAGAGGACGGCCCGGGCAAAGGCTGCGCAAGCGGCCCAACCCGCGGCCAGGAGGGGCGCCGTAAAGGCGGCGCCGTCTGCCCAGCGCGCTGGGAGACGGCAGCAACAACGGCAGCAGCCTGGTAGACGCCAGGGAGGAGACGCCTCCAGGCGCAGGGTGCCCCGTTCGGCGGCGGTGACGATCACCTGCGCCGACGGGGCATACCAGGAAGTGATGACCATGGCCCGGAGGGAGATCGACCTCCCCAAATTGGGGATAGACTCCCTCCGCGTCCGGGAGGCCGCCACGGGGGCCATGGTCGTCGAGCTTACGGGGTCGGGCGAGAAGGACGGGCCGACGGCGACACAGAGGGCCGACGCCCTCTACGCCGACCTCCGCCGGGTTTTTGCCGGCAAGGAGGAGGTCCGGCTCGCCCGGCCCGTTAGGAAGGCGGAGCTACGGCTCCGCGGCCTCGATCGGTCCCTGGGGGCCGCCGATATAGCGGCGGCCATTGCCGGGGACGGAGGCTGCACGGCGGAGGAAGTGCGGGTGGGGGAAATTAAATTCCCCACCCGCGGTCTGGGCACTGCGTGGGTGCAGTGCCCACTAAGGGCCGCCAATAGAGTGGCGGCGGCGCGGGCCATCCAGGTGGGATGGTCCCGCGCCCAGGTAGAGCTGCTGGACAAGCGCCCCCTGCAATGTTTCCGTTGTCTGGAAAGGGGGCATGTCCAGCAGCATTGCAGCAGCCCCGTGGATAGACGGGGCTGCTGCTACAGATGCGGCAAACCGGGACACCTGGCGCGCGACTGCGCGGATAAAGTCAGGTGCCCGGTTTGCTCGGGATTGGGTCGTCCGGCTGACCACAGGGTGGGAAGTGCAAAATGCACCCCACCTAAAAGGCGGCCGGACAGACGGCGGGAGATACTCCCGGCGGCGGGCGCCGAGAAAGTGTCTCGGCCGGTTAAACTGGCCGAGATCACTGCGGCCCCCTCCGAAACCCGGAAACGCGGGCCGGAGGATGATGGGGCCTCCTCTGAGGCCCCAAAGGAGAAAAGGCCCCCTAGGGCCAAGGTGATGGCCGTGACACCTCCGACATCATTGTCGGAGGTACAAATGGCTGATCTTGAGGGCTGCGATAAATAGTGGCCCTCAAGATACTGCAGGCCAACCTGAACCACGCTCGCCGGGCGCAGGACTTATTTCTGCATAGCCTGGCTGAGCGTGGCTTCGGGTTGGGGATCGCGGCGGAGCCATATTACGTTCCGGAAGCCGGTCCATGTTGGATCGGCGACCGGACGGGCTCCGTCGCGATCACGTGGAGGAATGACCCCACACTCCCGCCTTGCACACCGGTCGAGGCCGGGGCGGGTGTGGTGGTGGTCAAGTGGGGGCCCATCTCGGTGCTGGGGGTTTACATCTCCCCGAGTGTGGGCCTCGCCCAGTTTGGGGCGTTCTTGGACGGGGTGTCGGCGTGTTTTCGCCGACAGATGCCCCGTCCAATTATCGTGGCCGGGGACTTCAATGCGAAATCAACGCGTTGGGGTTCCCGGTACACGGACGCCAGGGGCGAGGCCCTTCAGGATTGGGCGGCGGCACTCGGCCTGTGTTTAATTAACACTGGGTCGAGGAGCACCCTAGTGCGGTGGCAGGGGGAATCGGTCCCGGATATCACGTGGGCCACCCCCTCCGCCGCACGAATGATAGCAAGTTGGCGGGTGGCAGAGTGCGAAACGCTCTCCGACCACCTCTACATAGAGGTGGTCCTTAATGCCGCCCGCCACGGGGTGCTCAGCCGCTCCCAAGACCGGGGAGATGCCCGGCCGAGGAGATGGGCCCTTAAGAAGATGAGCCCGGACAGGCTGATCGCAGCCGTCCTTGCGGCCGACTGGCCGTGTCCCGGGGGGGAAGGGCGGGGGATCACCGAAGAGGTGAACTGGTTTCGGGGCGCATTACGCGATGCATGCGATTTTGCGATGCCCCGAGCCAGCCCCCGCCCGCGAAGGGCGGCGTACTGGTGGTGCGGGGAGATCGCCGAGCTTAGGCGGCTCTCCGTTGCGGCCAGACGCCGCTTTACCCGGGCCCGGCGTCGATCCGACGCCGGGAGGACGGCTGAGGCGTATGAGGGGTTCCGCGCCGCTCGGAACTCCCTCAGCGCCGCGATCAGGCGGGCCAAGGCCCGAGCGTGGGACGAGCTCCTACGCTCCTTGGACGCAGACCCATGGGGGCGCCCATATAAGCTTGTTATGAACAGGCTAAAACCTTGGGCGCCCCCCGTGACGGAATCCCTGGAACCCCAGGTCCTCGAAGATGTCCTGGGGGCCCTCTTTCCATCTGAGGGCCCCCCTTTTGACGCGGGTGGTCGTCAAGAGACGACCATCCCGTGGTCGGAGGACTTGGAGGTTTCAGAGGAGGAAATGGCCGGTGTGATCCGTCGATTGAGACTCCGGGGCAATAAGGCCCCGGGTCCAGACGGGATCCCCGGCCGGGTCTGGGTCCTGGCTTTGGCCCAACTGTCCGGGCGCCTGAGGCGGCTATTCAATAGCTGCCTCAGGGAGGGCATATTCCCCCCGGCATGGGTGAGGGCTAGATTAGTCCTCATCCCAAAGGGGGGCAAGCCCAGCAACGCCCCTTCTGCATACAGGCCGATCTGCCTGTTGGACGAGGCGGGTAAACTCTTGGAGAGAGTGTTGGCGAACCGCCTCGTCCAACACCTGTCCCGAGGAGAGATGGACCTCCACCGTGACCAGTATGGATTCCGCGGGGGCCGATCGACCGTCGACGCGATCTTGCGCGTCCGGTCCCTCGCGGAGTCCATTATGGAGGAGGGCAGGGTGGTGCTTGCGGTGTCGCTAGACATTCGCAATGCGTTTAACACCCTGCCCTGGAGTAGGGTGGGGGAGGCCGCGAATACCTTTGGCCTCCCCCCCTACATGGTGGAGGTCCTGCGAAGCTATTTCCGGGACAGGTGGCTGGAGTACCCCGATCACCGGGTACTCCTTAGCAGAAGGGGCGTATACTGCGGGGTTCCACAGGGGTCCGTGTTGGGCCCCATCCTGTGGAACCTCGCGTATAATAGGGTGCTGGGTATTGCCCTCCCCCCCGGCTGCAGTGTCGTCTGTTACGCGGACGACACTCTGCTGTTGGCCGGGGGAGAGAGCTGGGGGGATGCAGTTTCGGCTGCCAACGTGGGGGTAGCGTGCGCTGTCCGCGCGATCCGCGGCATGGGCTTGCAGATAGCGCCTCATAAGACCGAGGCGCTATTCATGCACAGGGGGGAGCACGGGGCTCCCCCCGCAGACGCCCATGTCGCGGTGGGTGACATCTCCGTCCGGGTGGGAGACAGGTTGAAGTACCTTGGTCTCTACCTGGACGCGGCTTGGAGCTTTGGCGGGCACTTTGAGCTTCTGGCCCCCAGGGCAGAGTCGGTGGCGCTTAGCCTTAGCCGACTCTTGCCCAATCTTGGGGGCCCGGATGGCCGGGTGCGCCGCCTCTATGCGAACACCGTCCGGGCGGTGGCCCTTTACGGGTCACCGGTGTGGGCGGATGCCCTGGTGGCCAATAAGCGGGGCAGCATGTTGCTGCACCGCGTTTTCAGGAGGGTGGCCATCAGGGTAATCCGAGGTTACAGGACGGTGTCGCACACGGCGGCCTGTTTACTGGCAGGGATGCCGCCCGTCGAGCTATACGCAGACATGTACGCGCACGTGTACGCGCGTACGCGTGAGCTCGGCGGGCTAGGCGTGGCATTGACCCCAAGGATCAAGGCCGCCGTGAGGCTTCAAGCTAGACGGCGCGCTCTGGAGAGGTGGGACGAGCACCTCTCCAATCCCCGAGATACATCGGGGAGGCGCGTCGTCGAGGCCATCCGCCCCCATTTGATCAAATGGATCAATCGGGCGGGTGGCGAGATGTCGTACCGTGCGACACAGGTATTTACGGGCCATGGGTGTTTTGGCTCATACCTGTGTCGCATCGGGAAAGAGGACAGCGCACGCTGCCATCATTGTACGGGGGGGGACGAGGACACGGCGCAGCACACGCTGGAGGTGTGCCCAGCGTGGGCAAACGAGCGCCGTGCCCTCGTCGATGTATTGGGGGGGGGGGATATTGATTTCTCGCTCTCGGGCATCGTAAGGACGATGCTCGAGAGCGGGGAATCCTGGAGGGCGGTCTCCTCCTTCTGTGAAGCAGTCATGCTCCAGAAGGAGGAGGCCGAAAGGGAGCGCGAACGCCTCCCTGGTGGACGCCGGGGAGAGGGCGCCCAAGATGGGGCGGCCGGGGGAGACGGGGGGGAAAGGCGGGAAGAGCCGTTTATCGGCAGGACCCGCCGACCCCCCACGACCTCCGGCCGCGGAGGCGCGGCAGCACGCCGCGCCCCACGGATCCCCAGGGGTGGGTCAACGGGGGCCGGGGCATCAGCCCCAGGCCACTCCGGAGACCTGCCCCAGCAGAGGGGGGGCGCACGCAGGGGGAGAGGGCGGGGTCACGATCGGACCCGGCCCCATAGAACTCCCCCGGCGATTGCGCAGGGCCCTGGCAATTCGGGGGGACGTCCGCTAACTCGTCGCGGACGTCTCACCCCGAGCCGGGCCCGGTGGTCGGAGCCCAGGTGGGGTACCTGGGCCCGGCCACGCCCCCCCCGGGAATAATATCGGGAGGGAGGCGAGAGGGGCGGTGGTCCCCCTCTCGCCAATTTAGGCTGAAGTCCCCATAAGAACGGGACACTGGGGGAGACACAAACCGCTCCCCCAGCGGGCACGGCCCGTGGGCGGGGGGCCTCTCTGATGTAGTGCATATGCCAGTTTCCAGAGAGGCCCCCTGAAACGCCCGAGATAGGCCACCCGGAGGGGTTTTAGTGGGTAGTCCTCGGCCGTTTGTTTAGGCCGGGGTAGTCCCACATAACCCCGCCTCGAACCCCATCGAGGCGGGGTATGCGTAAAGGCATTTCCCCTCCGTTACAAAAAAAAAAAAAAAAAAAAAAAAA